>JAAEAF010002446.1:72745-117402 GCA_011037195.1 Triatoma infestans | reverse complement strand
AAAATCATCGTTTTGCAGAAAATTATGAAAAACTAAAAAAAAACGAAAGTCGTAATTTCGGTTGATGGATTTTGCCCGAATCTTTATGCCTGATGAAGCTTCTTGTCTGATATGGTGTCTTGAGATACCCCAAGTTTGAGCTTCCTGCGACTTTTCATTTTTGAAATATTCTGTTCGTATACACAGACTATTCGCTAAAAATATTTTATCCGTATTCACAACATCCCAAAAATATGTATTTCTGATGAGAAAATTGATCTTGAAAATCTGACACGAACGTAATATACTTTCTCTTGCTAGGTGTAAGAGTCAGTAATAAGTACGTAAATTGTGAAATTCGTCTCATTAATTATTAAACGACGTTTCTAAAAGAATAGTTTTATAAGAAATAATTGCAAGTTGTAAAATATGATAAGTTTGTAAGTTCTATTATTGCAAACTTATATATTGTAAACCTTATTAGGAAATATTTTATTTTTCTTAAAAAATACGAAAGAAGTTATTCAGCATAAAAATCAAGTAAATGTTGCAAAAAAGTTGTTTATCTCTCGACCGAGTTACCTACTCAGATAGTGATTTCGTCATGCGCAATCGATGAGATACTCTTTTCAGTTAGACGTATATATATATATATAAGTTGGAATACATATTCTTTCTGTTTCAATTAATCTCTAACAGGCAGAACAAAGTATGGCATTTAAGAATTTTGCTATTTATTTCGTTTTCACACTAAATGTACTTCAATTGAACATCTTATACAATCAAGCAGCAACCCATTCACGCTATCCTGATTATTTCAGTACTTATGTCGATTTCATCCAGACAGATGAAAACTTGGACTGGGAACTTCATGCCAAACTAGCCAAAAATTATGATGTAAGTATGTTCAATTTGTATAATATTTTCGTGAGAAACACTCATAAGTTTCTCTTAGTACAATTTACATAGATAATTTGATTAATTCAATGCACTTTCAATTTTTACTTTCTCTTACTCCTAGTAAGAGGAAGTATTGTAATCGTGTCAAATTTTCTATATCGAGTTTTCACCGGAAATATCCGTTTTGAGGTTCCCTGAGTCCAAAACAAAAAGTGATTTTTAGCAAGTGGTCTGTGTGTATGTGAACAGCATAGCACAAAAAAGAAAAACCGTAGAAAGATGAAACTTGATATTACGTTTAGATATCACTTTGGGATCTGACGGTGCGTTCTCTGTCAATATTCCTCAACCGGAAGTACCACTTTACTAGTTTCCTTTTTTTACTTTTTTGCGATTTTCTCAAAAATGGCTCCGACGATTTTCTTTAAACTTGGTATGTCAATTACATATATACAAAGAGCTACAACTTTTATTTGAAACCTTTCTCTGGGAAAATTCATTTAAGGGCACTTTTTGGGGGGAAGGGTGGGTTCAATTTCATTTAAAGTGCTATTTCAGTTTATTAGAAAATTATGCCTTCTTAATAATGTTAATTAGATTTAAATATGTTGTTGAAATTCCGAGTATGGAAAAAATCGGATAACCGGAAGTGCGTTTATTTAAACACTTTACTAAATGTTTTCTTCACTTTTTCGCGATTTTCTCAAAAATGGCGAAATATTTTGAAACTTCGTATACAAATTAAAATTGCAAAGATCTAAATCTTTTATTTAAGACATTTCTCTGGAAAAATTCATGTAAGGGCACTTTTTGGGGAGGGATGGGGTTGAAGCTTCCTCTAAAGTGGTATTATCATAGTTGATTATACAATTCTATCATCCAAACAAAATTTATTAGAAATAAATAGATGGCCAAAATTCCAAGTTTTAAGAAAATCAGTAAACCGGAAGTGCGCTTTACTGAACAGCTTTTTCAGTTTTCGATGAATTCCGTTATATTAAGGTACACAAACTATAACATTTGTCAATTATAATTTTGAGAACAGGAGTAAGAGAAAGTTGTGTGAGTGTTTCACACCAGATTTTCACTAGATGTTTAGTTGCATTTAATTTACATGAATGGAGAAGACTCAGTAAATTTTATAATACGACTCTTTTTGGAGAAAAGCTAAACCTCCATTACTCTCACAACACCCCTTTAAGTGAATTTTTTTGCAAAATGTTACTGACAAAAGTTGTATGCCTGGTTAGTATACAAAGTTTCAATGAAACACTTCCGTGTTTTTATAGAAAAAATTGCAGAAAACTGAAAAAACTGTACAGTTGCGTAAAAATGTATTTCCGGTCAAAAAAAAAAAACCTTAAAATAATTTTCTATAACCTCTCCAATCCATAATCCTTAGAATCGCGCAAGCACACGATATACTCCGACCTAAATATTCCATTTTTCTCTGATTTAGCCCAATCCCGCCTGTAATAAATTCCACTCCAAATTATCCTCCCACTACAATCCATTAATCTTCTCACTATCCTCCAGAACAATCCCTACCAATCCTCTTCGAAGACTCAGGCGGCGATGGCCCCGTGATCATTTAATTGCCCAACGTTGACCACCTAGGTTGGCTGCCATACTGCTCTAATAGCTAACTTACGGCTACCAACACTGGATGGTCGCCGTTCAAGTTATCACACGCTAGCGCGTGACGTTTATTGTATATACGTATTATATTTTATATATACACGCAATTTTCATTTTATCCTTTTTGCTTGTTGCATTTGTGTACGCAGTTGCAAAATAAGGTAAAAAAAAAAATCCCTGAGAAATGTCCTAAATAAATGATGTAGCTCTTTGTTTGTGTAGTTTATATACTGAGTTTACAGAAAATCGTTGGAGCAGTTTTTGAGAAAATCTCAAAAAACTGAGGAGAAAAAAAAAGAAAACATTCAATAAAGTGTCATTGCCGGTTGACGATTTTTGACCTAAATCTTTTTTTCAAGTCCCTATTGGAACTTAAACTAAATATCAAGTTTCCAAAAAATGCGGCATCAATGTCAAATGTAAGGTTAAACCAGTGGCGGCTACTGGTATTCGCGATTGCGCGACTGAACCCCCCAGCTATTTGAAAAAAATAAAAAATAGCAAATTATCATATATTTATTACTTTCTCTTATTTTTTATTTCATATTTCAATTTCAAAAAATATTTTCATTTTTATTTATATTAGTTTCAAACCTTAGTCACAGTAAAAATAGTATATATTGCCTGATATCAAATTTCAATCAAATCCATGTAAATTAATAAATTAATGAATGAATGATGTGAAAAAAATAATTTGTTTGTCAAATCCGAGGAGAATTAGACATAAAAGAATAGGAACGTATATCAGTATAGGAGCTCACTCTGTGTTGTTTAATGTATTGTGCATTTTTGTACGATTGTAGGCATAGTGCATGCACATATCAGGCGATGTATAAAGTGTAGGAAGTTGGGGGTTCACAGTTCGGTATCGCGCTGGAAAATTTAATATATATATATATATGTATATATAAAAACATTTCTTTGTGTTAGTGTAGAAATGTGTGTTTCCTATTAACTTTTTAAAATTAGAGTGGGGGATTCTTGCGCGATGATCATTACTTACGATCTTACGAACGAACTTACCCAATCTTACCCGGAGTTAAAAAAGTTGGTTTTAGCAAATGTATTGTGTGTGTGTGTGTGTGTGTGTGTGTGTGTGTGTATATGAATGTATGCATGTATGTATGTGAAGAACATAGCTCGAAAACGAAAAACCTAAGTTATCTGTCAAAATTCTTCAACCGGAAGTACCATTTTACTAGTTTCCTTTTTTTACTTTTTTGCCATTTTCTCAAAAACGGCTCCGACGATTTTCTTAAAACTTGGTATATCAACTACATATACAAAGAGCTACAACTTTTATTTGAAATATTTCTCTGGGAAAATTCAGTTAAGGACAGTTATGGGCGAGGGGGTGGGGTTAGGTTTTCAGCTAAGTGCTATTTCAGTTTATTAGAAAATTCTGCATTTAAACAATGTTAATTACAACTAAATACGTTGTTGAAATTCGAGTTTGAAAAATCGGATAACCGGAAGTGCGTTTACTTTACCACTTTACTAAATGATTTTTTTTCACTTTTTCCAGATTTTCTCAATTGCTCCGACGATTTTCTTGAAACTTCTTACATAAACTAAACATACAAAGATGTATAACTTTTATATAAAACGTTTGTCTGGTAAAATTCATTTAAGGGCACTTTTAGGGAAGGGGTGGGGTTATATTTTTCTCTTAAGAATTCTCACAGTTGATTAGATATACAATTCTATCATCCAAACAAAATTAATTAGAAATAAATAAATGGGCAAAATTCTGAGTTTCAAGAAGTTTGCTTTTACTGAACAGTTTTTTCAGTTTTCGACGGTTCCATTAAATTTGGTACACTAACTATAAAATTTGTCAATTATAATTTTGAGAACTTATGTGAGTGTTTCACACTGATTTTTTGTAATGTGATGTGCCTGTGCCAATGTGTGGATTTTTATATATTATTTTTATATTAATTTATAAAAATTTGATGTTGGTATTGGTACTTAAAACATCACTAAGATATATGACCCAGCAAAGAACAATGCTAACTCATTGACATTTCCTTTGAACCGAACACTTTATTTAGATAATAAAAATTTCCGTTAAGTTAACCACTTAATTTTCGAACTCAAACGGTACAACACTTTTTTTCGCAGTTTTTCTCTGGGCGCACAGTGACAGATTTATTGTTAATTTAACATATTTAATTGTAGGGGAGGGAGGCAAGTTTTTACCTGGCTCCTGGCTTACTTCATATTTCTATCTAGCCAAGCTATTAATAATGATAGGTAATGTAAGTATTTTAAAAAAAAAATGTTGAACTCCCACATATCCAACTCAGGAGCCGCCACTGGGTTAAACTAAAGAAAACATTACGATTTATCACTTCCTGGGACTTGTTATGTCCTAGCTCTACGTCTCCCTCCATTATGAAAAACAACTCCTTCTGACTTATTAAGGTTTACCACGCAGAGCCCACATACTACTGCACCTTGCGAGCTTTAAAATAATTTTCTTAAGGGGAGACCAAACCGAAGAAACCGATCAATTAACTATTTAAGGCAGTTAACTATGAAGAAATTCCAGCATTAAGCAATGCTTAGATATATAACGTCGCGATCTACGCCATCACATACAGCCTTTAGATCCACAAAGAATGCATCGAGTTTTTTTTTTGTTTTTTTTAATAGTGTTGCATGGAACAAATAACAGTCAATCATGGAGTACCTTTTTTTAGAGCCCTCAACTATTTAGATAGCGGATAGCCGTACATTGTAATAATGTCATTTGAATACTATATAGATATTCAAATGACTACATGGCATCAAGAGAATTTTAAGCATTAAAATTGCTAATTCGCAGAAATTTTGTCAATTAGATCTACAAAAATTTGAGTAATGATACATGATCAATATTAAATCGAAGTTTGAAGTGTTTTTTTACTTTCTATTTGTTTTTAGAGACATGTTTGCAAGATCCATTGTGTGGAAGATGAGGATTGTATATTTTTGGATTGTCTGTTGACATTGTTTACGCCAAGTGAAATTACATGCACAGGGACCTGTATAGGCAATAAAGAAACTACCAAGAAAAGCGCAACGACTACAATGCTGAGTACTACAACTCAACAAACCACACCCATAGCAACAACAACATCAACACCAGAATCAACAACAGAATCAAATTCTTTGCCAAAAAATGCGTCATCCTAGTCAATACATTGGTTATATGTAAATGTGATTAAAAAAAAGAAAAATTATTCAATAAATTAATATTGCCTATTACACTTGAGTTTACTGCTTAGTAGTTGGTTTTTTTCTCGGCTCTTAAGAACTGCCATCAAGCCATCGTCCATCAACCAACCACCAGAGCAACCATCACCACCACCTTATCCCTTGAACAAAACTGTCTGAGCAGAAAGGCGCCGACATCTCTACTAACGCAAATAAATGCTCTTGGGAATACCCTCGCCATTCACCGCACTCAGATCTCGAACCAATCCTTTCTATGTGTAAGATTCCTGGATAAGTGTAAAATATGTATGCAACCTAGCTATAGGAGCGGCACAAATTAGCCTTTGTTTCCTTGCTATGTTGCAACCTGCACCATCTCTATCCTGACATCCCCATAAGTCAACTAGTGGAAGAAATCTGGTGCCCTTATACTTATTTTTTTTTAATTTTCCACTACTTCTACTAATATCGGCGCGATAACCCAAGCTTGAGTTTCGGCCAAGCTTATGTTCTGTGCAGTCATCATCCAGTTTCGTACGCTGATCGAGCTTTCGGCATTCTTTCTCATTCCGTCAATCTAGCTAAGCCGCAGCCGTCCAAACCCGTCTAGTTCCACATAACTATTACTTAACAATTTCTTAGGAATTTTCACGTTAGCCATGTGGACAATGTGTCCAGCCCAATAAAGTCGTCCAATTTTAATTAATTGCTCCTGAAAGAGGCGATACAGCCTCCAAATTGGTCCTTTGCCATCAAATCTGACCTTCTAAAAATATGCTAATATTCTTCTATAAATCATTCTTTCAAAGGAAATTTTGTTTAATTTTCCATTGCTTGCACGATGTTCACAGTTCATTTAATGTGATTTTTGGATTTCCTGGGTAGCAGCATAAGGATCTAGGATTAAAACAAAATAAACTTGTGTCATCTGCAATATTGGTGCTGGTGATTGTAATAGAAGGCGTAAGCCAAGGGAGAAGGAAGGGATTAGCTTAGTGGTAGCGCGCTGGTCATAAACGCGGAGGTCCCGGCTCGAATCCAGCATGCTATCCTTAGATATTCTCTTCTTAGGAGCCACCACAGCTCACTGTCCGGTGATGGGCAGTGTAGTTTGTAGCTAGAGAACACTGCTCGGAGGCCGGCAGTGCACTGATGAGGCTCCATGGGACACAACAAATCTTTCAGGTCGCAGTGCACTAATCCCCTTATAACAATCTCAAAAAATCTAAAAATGCACATCATGTTGTCTGGGGGCTGCCCCCAGGGCAACCATGACTAGCCCCAATGTCTCAGCTGGGTGACACCAATAGTAGGGGGTCACGCTGTCATAGACTTGTTGATGGGTATAGAGTTGGAGGTTATTAATGGGTGTTCTGAGCCCACTTTTGTAATCAGGATTAAAAGGCAAGTTACCTTTTCTTTTAGGAATATTATCAGTAAATGATTAGAGATTGGAATGTAAATTTTGAGGCTTCCATTTCTGATCACAGGATTATTAGGTTTAGTATGGGGATTGATCTAATCAGCTAGGCTACATATAGGAATCCCAGAAGGCGTATTGAATTTCTTATACTAGACTCCTAGGAAAAAGAATATTTATTCAATCAGATGCCCTTGGTAATACTATGGAATTAGAAAGGGAGGCTGATATTCTTCATGAAGACATTAAGTCTTCCCTCAAGGAGACCTGTCCTCCCAACTTGGTTAGTGGTAGTATGAACTCCTGGAAAATTTGAGAAGACAATTAAGGAGCTCTTGCAGGAAGGCTGTCCTAATTCATTGTTCGGAATAGATACAATAGTGATTTAAAAAGCATAAAAATTCGCTTAGAAAAGCGAAGAGAAACTCTTGGAGTTCCTATTGCAAAGATCTAAATACGACTTAAGAGGCACCTAGGCTGGTACGGATTCTTGGTAAGGATAAGGATTGTCAATTAGAGTCTTTAAGTTATACTGATGGATCCTTTATAGGACGAGAAATGGAGACATTACAGCTTCTGTTTAATATTAATTTTCCGGATAATATGAATATTAACTGGACTACTACGTCTGCGGTTGGTAAATGGGACGTAGAACCTTAATGGTGGATGGACCTTACTATGGGTGAAGTGGTTTGGTCAGTACAAAGTTACTCACCATTTAAGTCACTCGCACCTGACGGAGTTTATCACTGTCAGTTACTCGAGCTCTTGCTATGACGAAGGTGTTGATAAGGATTTTTTTTAAATTGTTTAATGTTTGGTTATGTGCGAATATTATGGAGGGAAGTAAGTGTGGTGGTCTTCATTTCCAAAGCACATCATACGTATCCATTTAACCAATCTAAACATATTTATGTTAGGGCGAATAAGTGAAATTTCTCTTTTTCTATACAATTGTATTAACAGGAGTAAGAGAAAGTCGTAGGGGGGTTCACTCCAGACAGTCTAATATCTTTTTGTAAATAGTTCTGGAAGGAAAAATAAAACTTGCGAGCATATACTGCTATAAGTGCGAACGGAAAATATGCGACAACATGGCTGCAACTTTTTTTTTTATGTTAGATATTAATACATTACTACAGCCATATATATATATATATATAAAATCCTGTGACATTAAAGTAAATCACAGCCTGCAGCCCACTAATATTGATAATTAAATCTGTCCATGATTAATGCATTCATAAAAGTATTGCATTCAATAGGAGAGAACGTGTAAGTTTGAATGCAACTTGCTATCAATGACCCCGCTACCTTTTGTTTCTTGAAACAAGAAGAATAATACTATATAATTAATAAACAAAGATAATTAATAAACAACTTTAGTTAATCATTATAATGTACTAACTAGAAGTAGATAATACTTCAAGTTACTCTATTGTTTCAGTTGTTTCTACAATGTTCTTCAGAATATATATAAAAAAAAAACATCTGGTGTGTAGAACACTCTCTTTTTGGACAAAGTTGTTATTGATGAATGTTCACGTCTTCAATATTATATAATTGGAAATAATTTTTTTTTTTGTTTCTATTGAGGAAAATACTACTCTACCTTTTTTCTCCAAAATCCTACTTACAGGCAATTTCTCGCAAAAAATGTTTCAAATAAAAGTTAGCTCTTTAGGTGGGGTTAGTTTGTGCCCCAAGTTTGAATATTATTGGGGAACTTCACAAAAAAAGTACAAAAAAATCTGGTGTGAAACACTCACACGACTTTCTCTTATTACGAAATGGCAAATTTTCTTCACATTTACGATTCTTGTTAGTGTTTAAAACCGTTGCCATTTTTATGGAGAAAATCACAAGAAACTGAAAAATCTGTTCAGTAAAGTCGCACTTCCGGTCGGTCATTCGATTTTCACCAAACTCGGGATTACGACATTTAATTCTAGTTAATATTATTTAGATGATAGAATTGTGTAATAAGCTGAAATAGCACATTAGAAGGAACCATAACCCACCCCTCCTCCAAAAGGCCCTTAAATGAATTTTCCCGGAGAAATATTTCAAATAAAAGTTGTAGATCTTTGTATGTGTAGTTGATATTCCAAGTTTAAATAAAATCGTTGGAACTATTTTTGAGAAAAGTGAAAAAAAATGAAAGATCTATTCAGTAAAGTGGTACTTCCGGTTGGAGAATTTTCACAATTAACTTACTGGCGGATCACATGGTGATACCTAAAGGGAATACCAAGTTTGAGCTTCCAGCAACTTTTTGTTGTCTAGATATTCTTTTCAAACAAATCCACACACACACAACATACAGACCATTTTCTAAAAACTACTTTTTTGGACTCAGGAGACCAAGAAAACGAATATTTCTGTTGAAAATTCCATTTCGAAAATCTCGCACGATCGCAATATATCCCTTTACCAGGAATAAGAGAAAGTAAAAAGAGGTTATAGAAAATATTTATTTTCAATTGAATTTCAATATTTACAAATTAAATATTTTTAACGAATTTTAGCGGGGGTTATGTGGACCTATGTATGTGTGAATGAGAGAGCAAAATAAAAATAGAAAAAAATCATTGGCAAAAACAAAATTTGATAACCTATTTATTACATCACTACCTCTCGAAACTAAGGTTTCGTAAAATCCATCAATTAGTAATGCGGCATGAATGAATGATTTTCTTCCGCAAATTTCTGAAAAATAGCTCTAACAATTTAAGTATTTGATTAATTCATTTAAGTATTGGACATTAATTGCATACTTAGCTTGCTACCTTTTTACTTTCTCTTATACTTACTGTTAAAGAGGATGTATTGCGATCGGTCAAATTTTTAGTATCGACTTTTCACCGGAAATACATGTTACGAGCTCAGCTGAGTCCAAAAAGGTGGTTTTTAGAAAACTGGAAAACTGTGTTTGTGTGAACCGCATAGCCTAAAAAAAAAAAAAAAAAAAAAAAAAATCTGAATTGTAGTTGACAAACATTACAGTTAGTATACCAAATTTTATGAAATTAGTCGATGTTTTTATGAAGAAAATGGCAAAAACTGAAAAAAAAAACAGTTCGTAAAAACGCACTTCCGGTACACTAATTTTCTTGAAACTCGAAATTTTGGCTATCTATTTATTTCTAATTAATTTTGTTTAGTTGGCAGAATTGTACAATCAACTAAGAAAGCACTTGAAAGGAAAATATTATCGCATGCTTCCCCCAAAACCCCCCCTTAAATGACTTTACCAGAAGATATGTTTCAAATAAAAGTTGTACCTTTTTATATGTTTAGTTCTCAATGAGAGTTTAAAGAAAATCATTCTAGAGAAAAAAGTGGAAAACTGAAAAATACTTTTTAGTAAAAACGCACTTCCTGTCATCCGATTTTCTTCAAACGTATAATTCTAATTAATATTATTTAAATAATAGAATTGTGTAATAAACTAAATAGCACTTCAGACGAAAATCTAACCCCACTCCTCAATCAATAGTGGCCCAATACTCAATAGTGGAATTTTTCCGGAGAAATAATGCTTGTGGATAGTAGTAAATAGTTTAAAGAAAATCATTGAAGCCATTTTTGGTGGAAATTGCAAAATCGTGAAGAAATAAAAGAAAAAAACCTTAAACCATCACTAGTAAAGTTGAGGAATTTGACAGATAACACTGTCAGATCCTATTGTAATACCTAAACGAAATATCAAGTTTGAACATTCCGCGAGTTTCCGTTTTTAATGAAATTTATATAAATTCACAACTTTTCTTTAAACTTCAAATTTTGCTCATTTGCACTAAAATAAATAAAGAGGTTGTCTGCTACCTCTACCTCAAGCAGATAAGGAAGTAAAGAGCACGCCCCAGTAACATAGAGCCAACATCATTTGAAATATAAAGCCACAATCTGCGCCAAACCAAAAGCAATTTTTTTTTATTTAAAAAGTACTAAATAAAAGTGGTTTATTATATCTGTGCAGTTAGCATTCCAAGTTTAAAGGAAATCTTTTTTCGTTTTCGAGAACATTTCCAGAGATATAACTATAGAATATCCCGCACAATCAACAAGTCAAAGTGTATATTGGGTAAAGAGAAACATTTAGTTGAAGTCAACATTTACAACTTGATAACTTTACACTGACAATGGATGAAAATCCGAAACCAGGTCAGGATTATTAGAAATATGCACGCCATGACGGATAAAATATCAAACATTTAATAAAGATGAACTTCCGTGTTTGATGGACTTTACCGGAAGTTTTTTTTTTGTTCGCATGCGTTATGGAATTTAGTCCGTTTGAGCTTTCGAGAGGTTTTCGTTTTATATTTTGTTCACACATACGCACACAAATAATAACAAATACGCACACACACACACACACACATTCAAACAACTCGCTAAAAACAATTTTATCGTATTCAGCGACAAAATTGCAATCATAATATTTTCTCTTACCTGGAGGAGGGGGGGAAGAGAATGTAAAAAATGGCTAAAGAATTCTTTTTCTAGACAATAAATTTTAATGACCAAGTTAAGATGTTTATAAATTTTCTTTTTTTTAACAATGTTGTTTGTTAATAAAGCTAATGCTGCTATAGGATCTGTAATTAATATATTTTGTCTAAAGGGAAATCAAAAATCTGGGATCCTAAATGTTATTTGTTTCAAAGTTTAGTAAAAAATTGTTTATTTTACTGTGCACCTGTTTGGGGACTACGGCACCTAGACCAATTAGAGAAAGTGCAATTAAAATTTTTTAAATGTCTGTTTTATCTTCCCCGTTCAACTCCAAATCACTTAGTTCGATTAGAAATGGGTCAATGTCATTTAAGTTTTTATATTGTTAAAGCAGCTCTTAAATGGTTACGAAAAATTATAAATGCTGACGATCAAAGTTATTTAAAGCTCTGTTTTAATAGATTAGTTAGCTTTGAGTGAAACATACCCATCTAACATTAAATATAATTGGTATTTACAATTAAAAGATTGTTTAAAAATAGTTAATATGGAAGATCTAGGTTCTCTTGAAAATTGTTTAAAAGTTAAACGCAATATAAATATCATTTTAGAAAGGTATAAACAGCAATTATTCTACGTAGACATAGACAGAAATATCAGTTCGCTTTATAATATATTTAGTGTGAATTCCTCTTTTCTATACAGTACTTGTCAGCAATATCTAACTTTAAATATTTCATTTAATGTCACAAAAATCTTTGCTCAAATCAGACTTTCTGGACCATACTTAATCAAAATTTCTATAGGTAACATATCTTATATAATCAATCCAAGAAGTATTTGTACACTTTGTACTTTAAATGAATATGAAACCTTGACCCATTTATTTATAACCTGTCCAGTTTATGAGCCATTTAGAGAACAGTTATGCATTAATAAAGATGATAGTGCAAATAACCAACTGGTCAGAATTGTTCACAATTTTGATAAGTAAAATATGTACATTATTTATAATTTTACTAAAAATATGTTAAAGACCAGATCTTTTATGCTTCATGAATAGTAACTATAATAATATTTATGATTCTATTTAATTTTATTTTAACAAAGAAGAGTATATATTTTATTTTTGTAGTAAATTGTAATTATTTCCTTTTGTATTGTAATAGAACTGTACTTCCTTTGTAACAGGTACATGTACCTCTACACAAATAAATAAATAAATACATAAACAACAATGTTGTTTGTTACTATGCATTTTTTTTTTTCAAAGAACCAAACTGCATCACTGATAAGAAGTTGCATTGTAACTGCACGTTCTCTACATTGAATTGCAATAGCAATTATCAATATTAAGTAGATCCTTAGTGGGGTGGATGAGGGAAACGCTCTATAATTTACTTTAAAAATGCAAGCAGGATTCTTTCTTTAGCAGCATGCGTGTATGACTAACTAGTTGTGGCTATATTAATACCTAACCTGAAAAAAGGAAGCAGCCATGCTGACGCGTATTTGCCGCTTGTACTTACTATTAATATTTTGTGTATTATTGTGTTCTAGTCTGGGCTACTATCTTGAAGATAACATATCTGCCTACAGACCCATAAGAAGAATTGTCCGAGCAGCTAACAATACAACAACACCTCCCAGACCATCCACCAACCACCAGACTGCACCATCCACCAATCCAGCATATGTAATTTAATTAATTTTTATTACTTTCTATTACTGTTAGGGAGAGGCTGGAAAATTTTTTGGACCAGCTCTGAGAAGAATGATATATATATATTTCATTGTTGCTTTCTCTTAATGCTGGTATACATGGTGACATTGCTTTCTAGACATCATCATGGGGTATTGACACTATTACTAACAGATTTGTTACTACAACAGACAGGCTGACAAGTTACTGCACTATGGAAAATGACTTTCTTATCAATTACTTTCTCTTACTGCAATTTACACATTTAAAAATTACTATTTTTTTTTTTAAAGTATAATTCTTACTAGATGTTTACATGATATCAATGGGAGAATATAAACATAGAGAAACCATAACCTTCTCGCTCCATGAAAAGCCACAATTGAATTTGCTTCAAAAAAAATTTCAAATAAAAGTGATAGGTCACTGTATTTATAGTTGGTATAATTTAATGATATCCATTGCTGTTTTGTGGAGAAAAATGTAGAAAAATGAAAAAAAAAGAAACTTCAGTAAAAACGCACTTCTGGTTGTTCGATCACCGAATTTTAGCAAAATATTTAAATTCTAATTAATATTATTTAGTTGAAAGAATCGTAAAATAAACTAAAATAGCACTTTAGAGGGAAAACTAATCCCACTTCTCCCCCCCCTACAGCCCTCCTAAATGAATTTTCCCAGATAAATGTTACAAATCGAAGTAGTAGTATTTTTTTACAGGTGTAGTTGGCATACCAAATTTAAAGAAAATCATGTGGAGCCGTTAGCAGGGTTCTAGAGGTGGGGCGGACAATAACCTCTGAAGGGTGCCACTTCGAGATTATTTGACTTGTCTTTCACCTAATGTTAAAGAGAATTAAATATGATGCTGAAGACAATTGATTAGCCGGAAGTGTGAAGTTCTTCTTCTTCTTCTTGGTTTCTACTTCCCGTCAACTTATGATGTCGAGATTCTTCACAGATCTTTATTCTTGGCCATGTTCTTGTATTGGACTTCCTCTATAATGCTTATTTCATATTTTCTTTTCAGGAAATACTTCTTCTTCCTGTTGGGCGATTCCTTAACATTTTCGCTCATAAGCTTTTCGAAGTGGATATGCTTCCTCCATTCTTAACATGTATGATTGCATGATTGCATCATACAATCTTAACTCCCATTTTTCCATTTGGACTATTAGGGGTTAGTTCCTAAAGAAGACTTAAGCATTGTGTTCCGGATGCGGTTTCGTATTCTTCTTCCTTCAATTCGCCTTTGATAATACAGGATTGTAGGCGGCTCTTTAAGGGATTACGATTCGCAAACCATAGGTGATTATATAGAAAATATAGACCGATATACTATCAATTTTGTTTCCTTTGAACTCTCGTTTTTTGCCTCAGGAACTTCTTATTTATTGCATTGAATAATCTGGCAGCGTAGTATATTCTTGCATTTATTTCTTGCCTGTTGCACTTATCCCTTGGTACTTAAAGCAATTTAAATGCACTAATTTTTCCGTGCCAGACGTATAAATCAATTTTCTCATATGAAGCTCTTCAGATCATGAGAATCATGCACTTTGTTTGAGACTGAATGTCATCATGCTTCTACTTTCGAGCCTCTCTCTTCAGACCAAAGTTTCTGGACTTGGTGCGAAGTTTCTAGATTTTTTTTTTTAAATTTCTGCGATTTTTTCGATAATTAAACCAGAGAGTTTTGTCAAATTTGGCACATTTACTAATAAATTAAAGATCTATGTACCAATTTAATTTCCAATATAATCCAATAATTTCCAATATAATCCCCGTTCTCTTTCAACTAGTTTTCATCTTTTTCGCCTGATATTTTCGTATTTTTTTTTAAACTCAATTTTTTTAAGCTGAATAAAAGTATTGTAGTTGTAAGAGCTGTGATCCACAGTTCCTGATTTTACGTGTTTTTTTTTCATCTCTTAGCTTTCGACTGGAACTTTGTCATCATCAGAAAACCAGGGAATATAACTTAAAAAATGTTTCTTTTCTTAGGTATATGACTATTAAAATTAAGTACATACAGGGTAACAATTTTAACATACTCATCCCACTTGTCATGGAAACTAACCTGGATATAAAAAAAAATCCAAACGATATTCTACGTTCAAGGTTTCTAAATAATTTTTTTAAATTAACTTTGGAATTTGTCTTGTATCTTGCGTATTTGTGGATTGTGCATGTTAAAGTTGTCACACATTTATTTATAGCTAATTGTAATAATTTTATATATATATAAAAGCTAGCTTCACGAAAGCTAGGAGAAGAAAAAAGCAAAAACGTAAAATCTTGGACTATGGATTTTCATTTGATGACAATGGGCAGGGAAAAAAGATTTTCATTAATATCCCTATAACAAAAAATAAGGCAGTTCCTTTGTATCACATTCAACAGAACATTACAAAATTCAACCGCAAAATAAAAATTTTCTCATTAGAATGCATCAAGAGAGAGAAGCGATGAATTTTACAATGGCACTCAATAGTACAGAATCCTTAGTTGTTGTGGTTGGTTCCGCAGAGCTGGAAGGCATTAGAGATATTTTCCATGATAGCCTGCTTCTTTTTGTGGTCATCGACCGGTTTCGGGCGTTCACCTATATCAGGATACATTTGTAAAACCTGTGTGATAACATGGATTTGCACAGAGCAAATTTAGTTGATACATGACTCATGTATGTTATCACATTGTGAAACCGATCGAGACCACAAATAGGAGCAGACTCGGAAATACGGTATCGCGGAAAATACGGAAAATATCTCTGCTACAGAATATTTCTTTGATCTTTCAAAATTCTTAAAGAATGATTCAAGTGAACATTTTTATATGCACCTATTCTCCAGGTGGAAGAGAAAACGATGTTACACTTGTTGTGAAGGTGTGTCAGCTTGATCAGCTGTGGGTTTCTAAAAGGAAAATCAACATCAAGTTTCAATTACAGTCACTTACAACATTCATATTAACTTCTTACAAACACTCCTTAATTAAATAGATTTGGACTAGGGGATGTACTCCACAATAATTGGGGGTATCATAACAGATTCATCAGTGTCACAATGATGTAGACAGGTTAGATAAGCATCCTGTAATCTGTCTAAACAATTTTCCAATTACCATAATCCATCCTATTATATCCAATCTATAAATAAAAAATCTTGCACCATTTTAATAATCACACATCTGTAATTTTATTAATGATATAATTTATTTTTTTTTTTATTAGATGGAGATATGTACCCAAAATTGCACGTCACGGTCGGACGGTGACTACTATTCATATTGGTACTATACATACAATGACGAGACAGTACAGAATTGCATTAAGATCTGTATAAAAATACCAATAAAAAAATAAATGCACCTTTCTTATTAGATCGAAAATAAATCGATCTCACCATGTTTTTCGATATTGACATTCATATCTCTGTTTATTTGTAATTACTGTCCCCATTAATTCACCACCAATAATCCTGCTGGATGAATTAAAGCGAACCTAGTGAAGATATTGTCTATTCTGTGGCTATTCATCCAACGCTCTACTCCATGTTCCAGTTGAAAAGATGAAAAAGGTCGAGAAAAAGGTAAATTTAAAAAAAAAAAAAATTCAAGTGTGAAACACTCACCGATTTCTCTTACTAATGTTAATACAATTAATTATAAAATAAAATGATAAGATCAATATATATAGAGGTATTGGTATGAACAGGTAACTTACCCAGGCGGGTAGCTGAAGCGTGATTACATTATTATCCAGTAGCCAACACTCAACAAACCAAATACTATTTGAAACTAAACGCCACAAATTCCGCGGAATTCCCTTATATCATATTTTTCGGAAAAATGTTTCAAATAAAAATGATTGTTTCTTTATATGCAGAGCAGTAGGAAAAGATCGGTTCTGGGACAACCTGGACTGGGTGGGTGGGTCGGTGGGTGAAATAGCATCGATTCTAGCCCAACTTGAGCGTGGTTAGGATAGCCTTTTTAATTTTTGGAGTTGGATTAAGATTAGCTATTGCGTTCATTAATGAGGCTAATCATAAAGTCTGGAAGGGCTTTCTTCTCTGAAGGATGTGCTTCTAGTCTGGGTTCCAGGTCACGTGGGAATTATTTGGTAATGAAGAGGCGGATAGGTTTGCCAAATTGGGAGCCTCTCTCCTTTTCATTGGTCCCGAGTCTGCTGTTGGTGGGTCTTGTGGCACATGTCTGTCATGCTTCCAGACATGGATGGCCTCACAGCACTCATCCTTATGGATGAGTACAATTGGTTTTCGGCAGTCCAAAATGCTCATCGTGGGTCTGGATAAGGCCATTAGTGAAACCTCGCTGTGTTTTTCACCCATTTACTGGACATTGTGGTTTAAGGAGACATCTCTATACAATGGGGCTCATGCCTGACCCCTTTGGTAGAGGAACACCCGTACATCTCATGAAGGATTGTTTGGGCTGTGAGGAGATTAGGTTTAGGTCCTTTGGCTGGAATAGGAATATCGGTAGAAGATCTTAAGCTATGTCCTCTTAAGGTTCTGGTCCGATTCGTTAGGCACTGTGGTAAAACATAGATGGGTCTTTTGTTCCAGACCCGGTAGTTGTTATTCTTTTGGGGTAGTTATATGGGCCTAGGGAGGCTTTGGATAGCGTAGGGCGAACCCTTTCCTTGAATAAGAAAAGGCTAATCATAATATAAACTTTCTTTTTTTTTCAAGTTCCAAGTTTAAACCAAATCATGATAGTAATTTTCAAGAAAAATATCCCTCCTCCCGCCCAGTCGTATTTCCGGTTAAACGAATTTCTTTACATTTGAAATTCTATCAATGCTTCTGATGTACATATATTAATATAAGTGATAGTTAAAACCATACATTGTACTAAAGTGGTACTTTAGAGGAAAACTTAACTTTCCCCCCAGAAATCTCCAAAAAAATTGATTTTCCCGGGGAAAATGTTTCAAATAAAAGTGATAGGCATGTTTCCAATAGAATGTTTCACATAAATATACATACTTGGTCACAAAGGACCATCTGGACACAATGGTTTTAGTCAAAAACCATCAATCAAAAAGTGCGAATTTATTGAAGTGTTTTGTCAGCAATTTTCTTGGAAAATGACTCAAACAATTTTCTTTAAACTTCATAATATAAACAACCGCACACACGTACACACATAATACCTTGATTGATTTTTAGTTAATTCTGTGGAATTTTTAACATTAAATTCCAAATGTTATATGATCGAGTTGGTAAAATGTTATTGACCTAAAATTTAAAGCAAATTTGCTATTTTATGTTATGTAGTCGTGTCAACAGTAAACCAAGAGAAAGTCGTGTGAGTGTTACACAATTTTTCATTTTTTACGATTCTTTAATTTTGTTCCGGATGTTTGATATTGGGAATTGGTTGACAAATTATCGTAAGCAATTATTTCTATTTTTCAAATAGATTGTAGCCTGTTATATTACAATGATAATGTATCAGGATTTATCCAATATTAGCAGACGTTCTATGTGTACACTACCAAAATAGGAAGATGTAGAGAGAGAGAGAGAGAGAGACTAAGAGAGAGACCTCTTATGTTGAAGAATAGAAGTAGATAGATTTAGTAGCCGGAGGATGGCGGGAGGGAGAGGTGATATAAAGCTGAGGTAAAAAGGTGGATTGTAAAAGCGGGAGGTAAATGCTATGTCGGCAAACATCAAAGGCAAGTTAGAATACGTGTGCGGCCTGAAGTGTTAGAAGATACTGTCTCAGACAGAGAAACTACACACACTCTCTCTGTAGTATTGGTACATTATACATAGAGATCTATCTCTCTCTGGCGCTCCATAACAACAATGTCCGTTGATAATTACTTTTTTTTCTCTTTCTTTCTCTTGTGGCTAAACTTCTTATTATATAGAAAATTTTCTCATTAAGTTTCTAATTCCTCTCTTTTAGTCTCTCAGGCTCTTAACAGCAAACACTCTTTATTTTATATATTTGATGTATATAATATATAAGAAAGATGGTTATGCAAAACTGGGCACAATCAAAAGTTAGCTGAAAAACACGTTTAAAACAAACGGATTTTGCTTTGCATAACTTTTGAGATCGTGTCAATGAGTGTTCGCAGCTATATATGGTGTGCAGCCCCCACTAGTGAGAAAAAAAAGTCTGAGGCGAAACACTCCGGTTTTCAAAATTAGGTAACTGACCAATGTTATAGTTAGAATAACAAATTTAATTAAATCCCTCGGAGTTCATCCAAATTCGTCGAAAACTGAAAAAAAATAAAAAAAATCAGTAAAACGCACTACCGGTGTACTGTTTTTCTTGAAACTCGTAATTTTGGCAATCTATTACTTTCTAAGTAATTGTGGTGGTGGTTGGTTCCGCAGAGCTGGAAAGCATCAGAGACATTTTCCGTGGTAGCCTGCTTCATTTTGTGGTCTTCGACCGGTTTCGGGCGTTCGCCCATCTTCAGGATGCGTTTTTCAGACAGTGTGACAACACAGACTTGCACAGAGCAAAGTTAGTTTACACACTCCTAGTTAGTTTACAGAGTGTGTAAACTGAATTTGCTCTGTGCAAGTCTCTGTTGTCACACTGTCTGAAAAACGCATCCTGAAGATGGGCGAACGCCCGAAATCGGTCGATGACCACAAAATGAAGCAGGCTACCACGGAAAATGTCTCTGATTTCTAATTAATTTTGTTTAGATGGTGGAATTATAAAATCAAGTAAGATAGCACTTTAGAGGAAAACATAACTCTACCCCACCCACAAAAGCCACCTTAAATGACTTTACAAAAAGAAAAGTTTCAAAAAAAAGTTGTAGCTCTTTAAATGTGTAGTTTAAAGGAAATCGTCGTTGGAACCATTTTAGAAAAAACAGCAGACCACTGGAAAAATACATTTTCAGTAAAAAAGCACTTTTGGTTTCCGATTTTCTTCAAACTCGGAATTTCAACAATATATATATTTATTCTAATACAATTGTGTAATAAACTTAGATAGCACTTTAGCAGAGAATCTAACCCCACAAAAGTGCCCTTATGTGAATTTTCCCGGAGAAATGTTACAAATAAAAGTTGTAGCTTTATGTATGTGTAGTTGTTATATAAAGTTTAAAGAAAATCGTTGGAGCCGTTTTCGAGAAAATCACAAAAAAAAAAGGAAAAAAAAAACATTCAGTAAAGTGGCACTTCCGGTTTAATGATTTTTACTAACTACTTAAGTTAGGTCTTCTGGTGGCACTTTAACGAAATATAAAGTTTGAACATTCTGCGATTTTTTTATTTCTGAGATATGCTCCTCCCCCCTCCCCAACACACACATACATGGACCAATTGCTAAAAATCACCTTTTTGGACTCTGAACGGAGACCTCAAAACGGATATTACCGGTGAAAACAGATCTCGAAAATTTGAAACTATTACAATAGTGCCTTGTATGAAGGAAGTATTGTAATTTTTTATAACTGAATAAAAACTAATAGATAAAGTTGCAAGTCCGGTTTAAGTATCCCGAGCGTAAATCTAGTAAATCTAGTTTAAGTATCCCGAAAATACATTAGTGATGTCCATTTCATAGAAAATACGCACAACATAAAAGACCAATTGCTAAAAACCTTTTTTTACCTTCTTTCTTACTCCTACTAAGAGAAAGCATTGCAATTGTGTTCAAAATTTCGAAATTAAGTATTCACCGGAAACACATGTGGCGAGGTTCTCAGTGCACGGAAAAGTGGTTTTTAGAAAATCATCTGGGTGTGTGTGTATATGGTCAGTAAAATAGGAAACCATAAAAAATAAAAAACGGGAAATCGCTGAAAGTTTAAACTTCATATTTCGTTTAATAAAAATTTATTTCGTAGATGTAAAAATTGACAAAAATGCTGTACTTAGTAATAAAAATGTGAATACCAATGTGTTCCTTTATTACATTCCTTTTTTTTTTTTGACCCTTACTTTCCATGTAGACCTCAATCGCAAGTCGAGTTACGTTGAACAAAATTAACGACTCAGACTCACAGTTTATTCTAATTTTATTTCTAAATAATTTGCACCACGTTTTTAGCTTGTATTATTTATAAATATATATCTGTTTTCTTCATAATTTAAATAATAAATACAAAGAAATGATAAGTTTTTATGTCAATTCTACCATTATTTCAGAGATCATTAATTTTATTAATGGAAAATGAAGAATGAATAATTCATTACTCAAATAATTATTACAACATTTTTGTTGTTACCAGCTGATTCATATCAATTATTCAATATTCACTGATAGTACTTTTGTTATTAACATTATTTCTCTTTTCCAAAATGATCTATGAATGATAATACATATTGGAAATAAATCATTATTTGAAATGGGAATAGACTGAGGTGAACTATTCATTTATTAATATTAGTTTTTTTAATGATAATTAATAATTTATGTAACGTCATCGACTCAAGAATATTTTTTTGGGTGTGATATTCAAAAAGCTTGATGATGTTTCTGTTTGTTGAATTTCCAATAAGTGTGCAGAAAGGTGAGGTTTTTTTAACATAAGAAGTCTACCCAGAAGCAAGCATTTGGTATATATAATCACCGCCATCCAAAAGTATCTATTGTGAAGTGTTCCAGTTCACTTATGTTGACCACTGGCTCCATGCAAATAGGCAAGTTTCACAAGCTGGCCGTAAAGCCGCCTGAGAGAGCCTCCATAAAGAGATTCAATGCCTTGTTAGACCGATACGCTGTTTCTCAGTCAAAGATAAACTACAATGAAGACCACTATCAGTTAGTCCCATTAGGACGTAATGCTTCCTGAGCCTATAATTCCTGGACAGCAGAACCCCATACTAACACATTTTGCTACAAGCTCCTGTTTGAGTACGGATTGGCGTACACTTCCGCTCCATCTTAGAATAACGCCCGTAAGGGATATCGCTTGCATGCAGTTACTTGGGAGGACCCCTTGGGTTGCCACATCTCACTACTCCATGAACTTCGTCAGGATCAGACACAAGACGCAATAACTTACTTAAACTAAATACACTCTACCCTTTACAGTCTAGGACAAACACAGTACACCAACTAGAGTCTCCGTCGCTAGTGAATTGGCCTAGGAAGGTATTAGCTCGGTGGTAGCGCTGGACTAAGAACGCGGAGGTCCCGGTTCGAATCCAGAATGCTGCCCTTAGATTATCTCTTCCTAGGAGCCTCTACAGCCCACTGTCCATTGATGGGCAGTGTTGTCTCTACCCAGAGAATACTTCTCAGAGGTCGGCAGTGAGAGGGTTCCGGAAGGCCCAATAGATCCTTCAGGTAGAAGTGCAATAATCCCCTATATCAATCTATAAATCTTAGATAAAAATAGTAGGCATCAATGGTAGGCAACTTGCAACCTGACTCTAGGAGTATGAAACAATCCTTCTGTTCTATAAACTCCTTAGCATAGTATTATATTATAGACATAATCTCCATTGTGTCGGAAGACCATAGCACATCTGCCGAAGCCTACCCAAAAGAGAGTTTCTTATTTTTTGGCTATAATTTCCTGTTCTGGCTCCACCAGAAGTTTTAGAGTTGTCGATATACCAGATAGAATCCGATGGATTCATTCAGATGTATTTGATATTAAGGTATGGAAATTATTCTCGAATTATTCTGGATCATACGATCCATGGGTAAACTTTTGATATCGTTTAAATAAATAGATAACATATTAATAAATTATAAACAATAAAATTGTATCGAAACTTCCAACATGAGGTGGCAAACTCCAAAATCGGCCGTTGATCATAAAATATAACAGGTTATCACAAAAAAAAAAACTCAGAGAAATAAAATCTTATAAATAGAAATTTTAAAAATTCAGTGATCTAATTCCTTCACTTTTATTCTCCTCCCTTTCTCTTAATATTTCGCACCCGTCTCTCTCTTAATCTTTCTCATTTACTCACTCCCTTACTTTTACTTCTTCTAACACCTTCTCTCTCTGTTATTCCTTCACACTCTTTATCGATCTATCTCGCTCGTTTTTACTGGTTCCTACTATCTCTTTTTCTCTCTTATTCCTTCACACCCACTCCTTCTCCTGTTTCTCTTACTTCTCTTAATTTTACGAAACTTTTCCCTTGAGGAAGGAAAATGTTTTCCCCGAATGGTCTGCGTTTGTTTGTATGTTTGTTTAAACAAAATAATTAAAAACCAAAAAAAAACCTGGCTCATACTTTATATTCTGTTGAAAGAACTTTGTCAAAACCAGAAGTGTTGCAAGTTGCTTTTTTTTTTAGATTTATTCGAGAAGGTCCCAACAATTTTCTTTGTAATTAAGTATAATTAAAGAATAGTCATTAACAGTAGGCATTAAATGAAAATAATGAATAAATCAAGATACAATTGTCAATAACTATAATTAGGTTTTAATAGTGTTAATTTTTGTTAGTTCTGTTGATGGTCAACCTCGATCTGAATAGCTGCGTTTTATTATATATATATGTTTTTTAAGAAAAGTATTTTTAATTTTCTTTTCAAGTATTATGCTATAATTTTCGTATTTAACTAGTTATATATTGATAGGCAAATTGAATTATGCAAAATTGTTTGGAGAGCTTAATATATCTGAAACAGTAAATTATATAGTAATTTGGGAGGAATAAAAAGCTACCTACTTACTTTTGTGAATAGATTAATGGATTAAAATAAGCATAAAATGCAGGGAAGGGATTAATTCACGCGGTGGTCCAGGATTCGAATGCGTCAGCTATGCTTTCCATATATTTCCTGTTTGTGGAGCCTCTATAGCTCCACTGCCCATTGCTGATGGGTTGTTTGTAATGAGAGAATAATAGCCGGCAGTGTACAAAGAAAATTTCGGAGGTCACACTAAAACTTTCAGTCACCCCTAAAAAATATGAGGGGCATTGAAGAGATTGTTGAGTGTATGTTAGTTGTTCTTTAGATAGTTTTCTTAGTGCTTAATTTCTACATGTTTCTCTTTATCGAGGCCTTAAGCTATAAACAATACTTAAGTTAATCTCAAGAGCCCTACAAAAAGTAATGGATAAGTGCAAATAACTTGGGTTTTATCGAACAAGATGGTAGAGCTCGTTATGTTGGACGTTGCTATATAGTTTGCCGGTAACATATATACTGATGATGTTGCTATGTTTTTTATTGATGATGTTTTTTTTTCTGCTGTGGTTGGTTCCGCACAGCTGGAAGGCATCAGAGATATTTTCCGTGATGACCTGCTTCTTTTTGTGATTATCGACCGGTTTCAGACGTTCGCCACTCATCAGGATATTTCTGTCAAAACAGTGTGATAACGTAGATTTGCACAGAGCAAATTTTGTTGATAAACTCAACTAAATATAAATACATTTGATTGATACACAAAACTAAAAAGTGTATCAACTGAATTTGCTCTGTGCAAGTCTATGTTATCACACTGTTTGACAAAAAGCTTCCTGATGGTGGGTGAACGCCCGAAACCGGTCGATGACCACAAAAAGAAGCAGGCTATCACGGAAAATATCTCTAATGATTTTTTTTTTTTGTTTACATTTTCCGTCTACGGGCGAAAAAGATCTGATGTGATACGCCCACACAATTTTCTCCTACTCCATTTAAAACAATTTATTCAAAAAATTTTCTTCTAGATTGCAACGTTACGATGTTTAGTTGGGCTGGCCATAAAAATGGCGGTGGGAATTAATAAGTGGCCCTACATATATTTGCCAATTATAACAATTGCGAACTCGGACTTAGAGATGGACAGTGACAGTGAATAGAAAGAGAATGAATGTTCAAGCATTTAAGTTGCTAATCCATGTTTAGATCATAATCAAGCTCCTATTATTATTAAAATATTGATCATTTGTTTATTGAAAATATTTCAGTTTTATTTCCTTAAAATAAACGCCGTAATATGTATTTTAAACTTACAATGTCTCACCGAAGGGCACGTTGTTGCAGTAGGCGCATTTTAATAGTATTTAAATGTTTTAAATGTTATTTCATTTTGTAAAATCTCAAAAAAAATATATAATTAGTAGAAATAAATGAGACAACAAATTAATCAATTTCCAGCAATTTTGAGTGCAATATATAGCAATTAAAAAATGTTAACTGAAATTTGTAACAATAAGCTCCACCCTCCCCTATATATGTGTGTGTGTGTGTGTGTAGACGAAATTAAAGAAATTAAAAAAAAAATTTAAAAAAACACTCAGAACAGTTGCACTTCCGGTTGATAGATCTAGTCCGAAATGTTCCTGTTTGATGCGGTCGTAGTGAGAAATTCGGTTAAACTCACACACTCACGTATAAATCTTATATATAAATAATATAACTGCAGACCATTCGCTAAAAACATTATTTCGTATTCAGAGGACCCCAAAGTATGTAAGTATTTTCGGTGAAAACTCAATTGCGAAAATCTAGCACGCTCGCAATACTTCCGCTTGCTAGAAGTAAGAGTAAGTAAAAAAGAAAGTAAAAAGGAAGTAAAAAAGTAAAAAGGAAGTATGGCGTTTGTGTCAAATTTCAGGCTTTCACCGGAAATACATTTTCAAGGTTTTTTTTGGGTCCGAAAAAGTGTTTTTTTAAGAAAATAATGGGTATTAGTGTGTGGGTGTGTATATGCGTCTGTATTTATGTGAACAGCAGACTTCAAAAATGCAGGAAATACAAATTTGACATCCCGTTTTGGTATCAGAAAGGAATCCGACAAATCTGTCAAATTTGTTCCAACCGGAAGTAGCATTAAACACGAGCGGAATTTCAAGTTTTTTGTGATTTTCTAAAAAAAAGGTTCCTCCAAAGATTGAACGATAAACTTGGTATATTCCTAATGTATTCGTGCAGATCCAACACTTTTATTTAAAAAATTCTTCAGAGAAAATTCATTTTGACGGGGAGGGGGAGCGACATTAGGCTTCCCTCTGAAGTGCCACTTCAAGTTATTTGAGTGCTTTTCCCCCTAGATAATGTTAATTAATATTAAATAAGCTGCCAAAATTCCGATTTCAAAGAAACCGGAACTGTGAATTTTCTGTAACGGTTTTCTTTTTTTTAGTTTTCTGCGATTTTTCTGGATAACTTCAGATTTTTGTGCCTTGTGATATCCACTATTTGTGGAGACATCCTGAAGTGGGCAAACGCCAGAAATCCGTTGATTGGTGTAGAGACTGCAGTGGCCGGCATATCAGTGGATGTGTACCTAGCATTCCAATCTTCCATCTAGTTTCTATCACCTCTCACATATCCTTGTACCATCGATTCTAGAATCTAACCTTTACGCATATATGATGAGGTGATCGCACTAGCAATTTTGTCAATGCCCATATAACAGCCTTAAGGTCTCCTTCAAAAATTTTTAGCAACGACGCCAAAAAGCAAAAGAGACAGCTAAATCTTTGATGTGATTGCCATTCTTCAGCAGCATGAAGCATGGATGAATGAAACATGAATGCTTATGTAAACAGCAGTAATGCTGTTTGCGTTCTGATTAGTGCCATCCGAAGATATACCACTTAAAAATAGCGGCATACACACACACACACACACACACACACACAATCGCTAAACATATTGTATCTTATTCCAGGGAAACTACAAACAAATTTCCGGTAGAATTTTTTTAAAACATTTTTAAAAACTGACACCATGAACACAATACTTCCTCTTTTGGCAATAAGAGAGAGTAAAAAATTAATAAATCAACATTACTAATAAATGCAAACAATAAGAACACGTTCTATTGTCAATAAATAAATGGATACGAGGGCTGTGGCATGCTCATGCCCCCAACTGTGTGAATGAGCCAATGATAACTATATTAGAAAAGGGCAGATGTAATTTATAAATATGTACAGTACATTAACCAGCTGTTTTTGATCGAATTGAGAAGAAGAGGCGAATTAGTTCTGGAAATGAAGAAAGAACGTCGGAATAGATGAATGAGGGAGTCCAGTTAACCAAATCGTTTATAATGGGATTTTTAAGGACTTATATAGGGCGTAAAGGTATATTTGAGAAGGATCTCCTATCTAGCAATAAAGTCAATAAGTACTTTGGTCAATAAGCTCATCAACTTTGTGTATTGAAAGTACTTCATGCACAAATTAGTTGCAAACTATAAAATAGCCAGATACAGTGTGACAAATTCGTTCTATTTAAAAATGGTTGCAGTCTGTCTGTAGGACACGAAATGGTAGTAAGCGGTAACTAACTTTACATTGGAATATTCTATCCTCCTTCGAGAACTATTCATGAGGAAATTAGTCAAGGAGGGAAATTCATATACTACCCGTACAAAAGATTTTAAAAAGAGGTAATTTTCAAATAATACACTGACTGAACTGTCCCCTGACATAGATCAGTCTATTATAAACTCTTTTCCAGGTGGTCAGACAAAATAGAACACCAGTATTTTTATTTTATTTTTTTTTGTAGTATATTGTCAATTTACTATGGTTACTTCTTTCGGTTAGAAGTCACTTTAAAATCCAATATTAACTGCCCAAGATGTGTGTGTGTGTACAGAGATCTATTCAAGTGACTATCAACACCTTTTTTTAACTGGATACTTACTCCCTAGGTAGGCAAAGAATTTGGTCACCTATATAAGGCAGAGCTCATATTTTTAACAAATCAAGGCAATTCACGTGATCAAATAATCAGGTATGAAATATTCAACAGCGATTATTTCAATACTAATTATTAAATTATTTATATATTACAGTAAAGTCTGACATTTCTGATTATTGGAGGCGTTACTTTGTTCAAATACAAACACAGATTGTCTGGTAAAAACTCAATTTGGGAAAATTTTATATTAAAATCAGAATACTTGTTCCGAACGCTACAGTAAAACTGTGAATAAAGGAAGTAAAAATTCCTTAGAATATTCCTAGAATATTATTTTTTAAAAAGACATCCCCTAAGTGAAAATTTCTTGTACTTCGCTTAAAAAAAATAATGTAATTTCTGACGTACTTAGGCCCATCCATCAATCATGGGTCGTGGACGTAAGCAGATAGACCGGAGAATCGAACCCAATACCAAAATACACTTCAGTTTTGCGGTTTACTAATTTTCTAATTAATTGCCTGCATTAAATTGAGTCACGTTAATAATAACTAAACTTAATGATCCTTCTCCCACATTGCATAAGAAGATAATAAAATAAGTTAGCTAATATTTATTGATTTTATAAATTACTGACTATTAGTTTCTTTGCTAACCAACTGCTATTGAAACGTCTGTTGTCGGTTGTCAACTTGTAACAGAACGAGGGAAGGGAGGTTCTGGCTGAACATGTCAAGTTCCTATAAGGTACCACTTCAGTGTATGACTTATATAACGTCAAGGTCCATTAGAAACATTGTTAGTATTCCAAATTTGGAGAAAATTACTCTACAGAATAAAATTCTGATTTTTTGGAGAATTTTCTTGAAAACTGATACCATATTTTCTTTAAACTTGGACAATTATAAACATCATTGAATATGTGGATGAGATCGCAATATTGAAGTGAATCCCAGATTTTATCTGACATAGATACATAATATGTTGATCTGGACCGATTTCGAGTCAGAGTAAGACTATCAAATTCTTGTAGAAAGTTGAAACAAGAAGCAGGAGAGTTATACAAATTAAATATATTTTAAAATACATATTAGTTTAGAGGAAAATTTAAAAGTGTGAGTAGTAAAAGGGGGGACAAGGAACAGGTAGTGAAGACAAAAGAGGAGGCAAATTCTATTGTGAAGGAACCTATTGGAATGCGGCGAAACTAGTGTAAATAAGCGAACAAACATGAAAGGACAGTTAGTTACATAAAGTCAGTTTTATACGACAGTCTTATAGATTCAGTCAAGAAGTCACCAACGCGTTATTTTCAATAAGTGTCCCACACTGTCACTTTGTGCCTATAGTTATCTAGCCTAATTTGTATTTAGTTTAAGTCGTTTCTATGTATAAATATCTATCTATTCATTAAATTAGTTGTTCTTTAATCGTGGTTAATTACTACTTCCTAACTCACTAAGTTCTTCATATATTTCTTTTAAAAAAACCTTACAAAACTGCTCTTGCCACGATCTACAATCAACAAATCACCAGCCGCTACCATTACAAGAGCATTACACTGACGATGGATGAGAATCCAAAACCGGTCAGGAACATAAATATGCATATTGCAAATGATAAAATGCCACTTTTTCGAAAGAATTGATTTTACGAGGTTCTGGGGAATGTATGATGTTAGATTTCAAATGTTATTTGGAATTCGTTCAATTTCTTGGTCCTGCCTGATGGACTACCCTGTAATCCCTTCAGGTACTACCGTCATGGGTGCTAGCCAACTTGTACCTCTACCATCTCTTTATTTATATCAGGGCAACTGCGAAAACCATTTCAAGTGGAAAGAAAATTTGTCATTTACTAAAGACAAATCGTGTGAAGTCGTGTGAATGTTTCACATTAGTTATTTTTTTTTGGCGTGTTAGTATTTTTGGACATGATACCGGGAGCCTTGTCGCATTGCAAGCAACGTTCTCTATATAAAAAACGCAACCAGGTTACGCGGGAGAAAAGCTAAGTGAACATACCTTAGCACTCGAACTTAAAACAAGAAAATCGTTTAACTCATCATTATGTTGCACAGATTTCAACCTCTTCACGAATTGATCAGTTCAGTTTTCTATTAACGAAAAGAAATCCCGTTAGACAAGTACCCACGGTTCTAGGTAGTTAAGCCAGTACGACAATATAATGATTTATATAAAAGAAATTGTTAAAGAGTTCTAGATGGCTCGAGTTAATGTTTTCAATATCAGATCAAGTATTGTTATTATCGATTTCTATGTGTCTCAATTTTACTTGCTTGTCCAGTTAAAGCGATAAAGAAATTGAAAAGAAAAATATAACTATTTCCAATCGTTTCTATTAACTGGAATGACTTGATTGGACACTTACATACATACATACCTACACTTGCACACTCAACTGGACTTGTTATTTCTGGTTTCGGTTAATAGATCTTTTGTAAATGAATAGAGATGATGATACTAATCTAGAGGACGTATGTGAGTATATGTGGGTCTGTATGTATGTTGTAGCTAGGAAAGACAGTGTGTGTTTGAAATAAGAACCAGATTGGAACGATCTATCCAGTGCGCATGTCTGTCCGTTCTTGTCCCCAACACAATTCTTTTTTGGTACATGTCACTATTATCAAGACAGTAAGAACAGCTTACTAATGATGCCTATTGAGATGTTTGAGAAGTAATGCTCTTCTAGCGAATATATATACTATAAGTACTATCTTGTCTACTCCATCATCATCAAGGGCACCTGCCACTATGATCGAATCTTCTTTCTTCTTTTTTTGTTCCGTCTACCCGTTGGTACCACTGCCTCCTATTCTACTATTCTACCTGTATTTTTTATAGGCAGCTTCAACATATTGTAATCAAACACTGTTTATATAACCTGCCATTTTTCTATCTTCACGTTCATATAAAGAAAGAATAATTTACCAACACAGTTGAATAACGTAACAATAATTATTTCACTAAACTCAGTGGTCGCTAGTTGTAATTGCCATTGCCAATAAGTTAATAGTGATTTTTATTATCTAGAGATCAAAAATAACAACAGTTATTAGTTGCCATCTGTTTAATTAAACAAGTTTAAGATTTGGAGAAATGCTAAAATTATTAATAATATTAAGTATGGGTTTTTAAATTAAACTTTATCATTTTAAAAACCATTTAATAATAAATCAAGTATCAGAAAACAAAATATAATTTTGCTTAACTTTAACTTCATGTTCCACAACCTCTTAAAAGTAACCTTTCCCTTTACAATTGACAAATTCTGTTAGAGGTAAATGTCTTACCGGCTTGTCTTACCTTGTTTAATTAATATTTTAACTGGAATAGAAAGCAAGATAATATTTGGTTGCTTATTGGTCATTGGAGGATATAATATATATTAATAAAATTCATAAGGTTCGATCAGAAATAAAAACAACATGAATTCATTCCTGTCAACGTTTCGATAAATTTGTTATCTTTTTCAAGGCAAAAATATTTTCTCCCAGATGTCTTTTATGTCTAAAATGTGATGACAAAATATTCTGAAGTTTTCACCGAAATACAGTGCCTGCATCAGAAACCCCAAACTTGATATTCCGCTTATATAATACAACTGTAATTGACAATAAAGTTTCGATCACAATCCGTCAACCAAAAGTTGCAAATTTACTGATTTGATTTTTTTTTTTTTCACGAATTGAAGAAGGCAATCCCTGTAAGAGGAAATATTGTATTCCTGACAAAAATTTCGACATCTAGTTTTTACTGGGAATGCACGTTTTGAGGGCACCTGAGTCCAAAAAAGTGTTGTAGTTTAATTTTAAAATGGTATGTTTATACCATTTTATATATATATATATAAATATATATATGAGTGAACGAAAGATCGCAGAAAGTTCAAACTTGATATACTGTTTAGGCATCACCATGGGATTCAATCAGTTATCTGCCAAAATTCCTCAACCGGAAGTACCACTTTACTGAATAATTTTTTCACTTTTTTGCGATTTTCTCAAAAACTGTTCCAACGATTTTCTTTAAACTTGGAATAACAACTACACACACAAGGAGCTACAATTTTTATTTGAAAAATTTCTCCAGAAAAATTCATTTAAGGTAAATTTTTGGGGAAGGGTGGGGTTAAAGTGGTATTTCATTTCATTATACAATTCTATCATCTAAATAATATTAATTAGAATTAAATATGTTGTTGAAATTTCGAGTTTTAAGGAAAATCGGATGACCAGAAGTGCGTTTTTACTGAAAAGTATTTTTTTCATTTTTCTGCTATTCTCTCTAAAAAAAGGCACCAACCATTTTCTTTAAACTATAAATGTGAAGTATACATATGAAGAGCTACAACTTTTATTTGATACATTTTTTCAGGAAATTCATCTTTGTTATGATCTGGATGAGCTGCAATCTTTAACTTCCGTCAAAATTGTCCAGATCGGTGTTAGTTAACTGAGATATTAAGGAATCACCCAGAGACAATGTCCTACACGGTTATGATACTTCTATCAGCTAATCTAATTTTGAGGTTTCATTAAGTGAGCTGTTTCAATGCCATACTTTTAAGAAAATCTGTTATACCAGAAATGATATTTTATAGAATAGGTGTCTGAGCTTTTCAAAATTTTCTCGAAAACACTTGAATTATTTTCCTTGGATTTTGATCAAGGTTGATCATCCAAAATAAGTAATTAAGAACATAAAATTCAAACCACTTTTTTTTTTTTGTTGTTTTGTACATTAATTCCACCGTCATAGCTCTGCATTCTAAAATTACGCAATGTGTATATACCTACCGCATATCGTTTAATTAATAAACGATAAAGTTCAATAATTAAAAATAATCATATGCAAATTTTAGAAAGAATTATATTACAACATGACCGTAATTTTTATTATATCCAATTAATTTGTTATATTAAATTAAAAATGTAATAATTGTTTAATTATTTATTAATTTATTATTTATATATTTTTATAATTAATGAATATAATTTGTGATAAAGGATAGACTTTCTTAATTGCAGTATTAATTAATAATTATCGCATTATTATTATTATTTTTTTAAGCGTTCCTTATTTATTAGTGTAATCATTTCGTATCTTGTTTCAGCTGCTATTTATTTTTTCGTAATAGAGTAATAAGAATAGAATCAGTGCGACGATCTAAAGTAGTAATTCATTATTTCCGGTATTCGCAATCAATTACTTATTATTATGTAGCTTGCAAGTTGTTAATTGAGAGTTGATCGAGATATCGGGAAATCAATCTGAGATAATGACCTACGCGATTGTAATAGAAACATAAAAATCTGGTGTGAAACAACTCACACGGCTGTCTCTTACTCCCTAATTAATATAATCTTGCTCCCTGTATCTAAAATAACCAATTTTTTTTTCAGATTCCAAGTTTCTTTATTTGTTCGAACGTAAATATAGAGACGGTAGAGAGACAAGTATATACTGACCCTCTAATTCAAGCAGATAGGGAAGTGAAGAGCATAAAACCAACTCCATATTTGAAATTTAACGTCAGTGATTACGCAAAAACCGAAAAGCAATTTTCTTTTCAGAAAAATGTTGCAAATAAAAGTGATACGTGCAATTGGTATTTCAAGTTTTAAAGAAAATCGTTATAGAAAATTTCGAAAAAATTCAATAGCCTATTCTGTACGGTAGTAATTACTTCCGGTTACCCGGATTTTCTTCAAATTTTGAATTCCAACAAAATACGTCTAACGAATATTAATATTATTCAAATGGCTGTGCCCATACATTGTACCGAAGTGGTTTTTTAGAGGCAAGCTTAATCATTTTATTTTCCTGAACCACCCTCCTTCAAAATATCAATTTACTCAGAAAAATCTTCCCGAGCGTATTATTTTGTGTGTGTGTGTGTGTGTGTGTGTGCGTGCGAGTGTGTATTGGTTCACATTTCAATAATGATAAATCCAGGAATCTCCTTCAACTGTATATTCCTATTATGTTTCTCCGGCATATTAGACAGAATAGTTTTATGGTGATTACTGATTTCTTTTATTCTGTTTATTGTTTTTTACGATTACAAGTAAAAGTTGTAGCTCTTTGTATGTCTAGTTGATATTTTAGTTTAAAGAGAAAATCGTTGAGCCTTTTTTGAGAAAATCATTTAAAAAAGTGAAAAAAAATTCAGTAAAGTATCACTTCCGGTTGATGGATTTTTCCCAAAATCCACGTGTCTGGTAGCTACGCGGTGGTAGTATCTAAACGGAATACCAAGTTTGTGCTTCCTGCAACATTTCGCTTTTGAGATATTTTTTTCACAAACATCCACATACATACACATGCACACACATACAGACCATTTTCTAAAAACCACTTTTTTGGATACAGCGAACCTCAAAACAAGTAGGGGAGGGTGGGGCTTGTTACAAATTTCAATTAACATTTTGTGATTGCTATATGTTGCACTCAAAATTGCTAAAAATTGATTAATTTGTTGTCTCATTTATTTCTACTAATTATATATTTTTTTGAGATTTTTCGAAATGAAGTAACATTTAAAAAATTCAAATACTATTAAAATGCGCATACTGTAACAACATGCCCTTCGGTGGGCCTTCCACTGCGAGCGAAGCGGGCTCCGTTCGGTCTCCGTTCAACTCGCAAAGGTTTAACTTCATGTAAGTGCTTCCACTATGAAAAGAGTGAGCGGAGCGGACTGAACGAGTATAAAGAGTTACAAAAGTGGTCGCAGAGTTGAGCGGATTTGGGACGGACTCCGTTCGACTCGCAACGCCAAATCTCATAGAAGTGCTTCCACCAATAGATGAGTCAGCGGAGCGGACTGAGCGAGGAAAAAGGAGCCGTTGTGTCACGCTGTGCAATGCTAGTTTTGAACGGTGTCCGCTAGCCCTTCCCTACCTCCCTCCCTACTTATGCGCGCCTTCCACTGCGAATATCTTTTTCAGCTCATTCTTGAACATGTTCTGTGACTGCAGTATCGTAGTGTATTTGAATAAAATGGAGCTTTTTATTGAAACAGTGCGACAATACCCTTGTTTATGGAATACCAGCGTCAGAGATTATCATCTTGTAAATCGTAGAATATCCGTAGTAAATCGCCTTTGACAGGTCTCTCTCTAATGTGGCTGCTCATCCAAAATCTTGGTTTGTTACGCTTCTTTTTCTTATAACTATAGAGTAGCAAGCATTTACTTATCGTATTTATATAGTCATCATCACTGGAATCGTCTGACATTATTACTAGAAAAACGAAAAAGAAAACTTCAATCACGACTTGCTCGATCCAATTGGCTGTGATGAACTGGCTGACCATTCAGTCCGCTGATAATGGAAGCATCAACCCCTTCCATCTCATTTCTCGCTTAGCTCAATCCGCTACCAGGTTTGCGAACCCGCTGACAATGGAAGGCAAATACCTCTTTTATGTAAAACTCTTTTTTAGTGGAAGGTCAAAACTATTTGACTCCGTTTCGCTCAGCTATTTCATGCTCGTTACCCCTTCGCAGTGGAAGGCGCCCTTTATTGTTACATGCGGAGGGTAAGATGTTACAATGTATAAAATACATATTTGGGTGTTTATTTTAAGGAAATAAAACTGAAATATGTTCAATAAACAAATTATCAGATCTTTACTTTAATAATAATAGTAGCAGCTTGATTATGATCTTGGATTATTACGAACTTGAATGCTTGAACATTCATTCTCTTTCTATTCACTGTCACTATCCATCTCTAAGTCCGAGTTACAATTGTGGCAAATATATCTAGGGTAATACATTTTGAATGGGCCCATCTTTTGTAGTGCATGCATTCAACCCAATTTTCTCCACCTTTTGACTGCTACCATAGTTTACACATTTCAGCCAGTCCTCATCTTCTTCGCCGGAATTTGAGGATGGCAAATTATTTTTTTGATTGTTGTTCGCAGCTTTGGAGACACAGATTTTCTTTTTTGTTAGAATTGCCAACTTTCTCATTTTTCTTGTTTTTCGCTTCATTTCTTTTAAGATCTCCCATGATTTGATTTAAGATATGCAATGGGGCAAGTTGATACACTGTAACAATATGCTCCAACCATGTGTAACAACTAACCCCACTGACGCTATTACAGCAATTAATCCGTAAACACATAGGTCAAAGAATACTAGCGCAACCATATTGGATTGAAATTATTGTTAAGGATGTAGAATTAACAGCATAAGTATGAAAACCTTACCTTTAGTGGTTTTCAGATCACAGCTTTCGGTTTCAATAATAAAATATAGCATTCACTATGATATTTCGAGGAAAGTTGTCACACAATGCCGCCGTATGCAACAGAATCTTAGCGGGAACTGGTTACAACAAACAGCACTAGCATATCTCTCAACTTTGGCCACTTAGGAAGTGCTTCTCTCAGCCAATTTTTTTAAAAATTACACTGTAACAACAAGCCCCACCTTCCCCTGATTCCGGTGAAAACTCAATTACGAAAATCTGGCACGATCGCAATACTTCCTCTAACAGCAGTTTACAGGAAGTAAATAAAAATCTGGTATGAAACACACAAGACTTTAGTGCAATTTACATAGTTATTACTGACCAATTTTGTTCAAACTTTCAATTCTCTTACTGTATGTTTAATTGTCTTTAATGGGAGAATATAAACTGAATAAACCACTTTTTTGAGGAAAGCCTAACGCCTCATGCAAATGAAGCTCCTTAAATGAACTTTACTCGGAAAAAGTTCCAAATAAAAGTCTCTGTAACAAATTTAATGAACTCGTTGGTGTTTTTAAGGAGAAAATCGTAGAAATCTAAAAAAAAAATTGGCAATAAGTCTCTATTGGCTGCACTGTATAGGATCATGACCCACCCCATGTTCAATCTAAAATCTTCCTAGCTGACTCATCCAGTATAACATTGATTTTGAACTGAAAGTTGTTTTCGGAACCCGCTGCTATCAACAAATTTTCTGCATATGCCGTAATATTAACTCTACCCCCTCTGGAGCTCCCCGAATCGTATGTATCTTTTTGGTTCATATTGACAATTCTTAATGATTTCATATAGCAAAAATCTCAGTTGATGAAACATCGATTAATTGGAAGTGTAATTTATTGATTTTATTTTTTCCATTTCGTCAAACTTTTCTTGAGAAGACACCAAATATTTTTTTAAGAATTATAGATTATCTTAAAACAAAGCTATAGTAAAACATGTGGTATTTTATCCGTTATAGCATGCATATTCATTTTGTTCCTGACGGGTTCTACATTTTCATCCATCGTCAGAGCAAATTCACCAAGTTCGTGTAGAGAGTTCACTTCAATGCAATGTTTCTATTACACTCGCACTTGTTGGTTCAAAACTCTTGTTGGTAAACTCTCTACACTTGATGAATTTGCTCTGACGGTGGATGAAAATCCGATACCGGTCAGGAACAAAATGCTACGGCGGATAAAATACCAGACGTTATCCAGCATTGCGGACCCATCCACATATTCAACTATACTAAAACCATTGGAAACATGGAAGCCAAGAAGAGTAAAAGTCTACCTAGAGGCGATCTTTATTGGTGAGACGGGCAATGGGTCAGCACGTCACGTTTCCCACATCACAGTAGCGACTAGGGTCAACATCTACTAACTTCAACTACCCAATATTCCTGCTAGTCAATACCGTTGAAACAGTTTTCGAAATTTCATGTAGAAAAACAGTTTTATTTTTTCTTTTGGGAAAATATTATGGAAAAAATTCACATAGGAAATTAGCTTGACAAAATAGAACGGAAATATTGTAGAAGTGTCGTACTCCATTGCGTGGCTAAATTCTAAATAATACAATGGCTGCCTTCATTAGGAGGTTATAAATCACAGCCAACTGAATATCATGATCAATCGCTTTAATCAGCTGTTGTTGGTTGCTCTTCCAAAAAAAAAATTGAAGAACTAAAAAAAAAAATTGAAAATGATAGCTTCTTTTTTATACAATGACTTCCACAATTATAATATATTCCAAAGAATTCGCTACGGTTTTTTCACCCTTAAGTGTCAAATCCCCTCTTATTTAAAAAGAAAAAGTATATATATATATATATATATCGTAATAATATGGAAGACATAAGTTAATAAAAAAATATATGAATAGAGTGGGGATGAGCAGATGTTTGTGTTTGTTCAACAGCGCAGATAACAGCAGTACTTGAGAGGGTTGATTGCTGGAGTGGGGATAAAGTAGGGATGGGGTGTTCGTGTATTATTTTTTTTTGTTACTATTTTGTGGTCGCCAAAACCAATTTACCCGATACCCTTCGTTTCTTTTTTTTATAATAATCATCAAACCCTTCCCTAATGCGAGCTAATCTAAATTTTTTTTAAAATATGAGTTACTGAAAAAAAAAAAAAAATTGTTTCATAAAATATGAATTTTATTATTCATATATAGATTAGGTGTTCAAGGTGTTCTGGTAAAGAGAGGGCTCTCTCTAGTAGTACCGAACAGATGGTAAAGACGTGGATACTTATTAAAACTCGTTTATTTTTTTCCAAGGAGTTTCCCCAAATGAGAATATCCTTAGCAAACTATGTTTAGATAAAATTTCCTCTTCTTTCCCACACCTCCCTATTCAGTACAACCTCTGCCGACATCTCTCTCGACAGACCGTATCTCAACATCTCTCTCCAGGACTATTTCGGCCTTCCTCTCTTCTTTCCATTCCCTCATCAATTTAGTTATCCATGTATCCTCCATTCTCCAGACATGTTCAAACCGATCCAGTTTCCTAGTTTCTATTATGCTCTGTACTGTTTTACTTGCATCCATTAATTCCCTTATTTTGCCGTTCCTAATTTTTTTCTAATCTAGTCTTTTTTAGCTGCCCTGCTCTAGAAGTCCATTTTTGTAGTAAATAACATTGTTTGGAGCTGATTATACATTTAAACACAGTATTTTATTTTGCGTTATTGAACTGGAAGAAAAGAGTTTGGTAGAGTGAACAAGCAAAGATTGATGATGTTGGTGAAGTGATGGTGTGGCAAGTATGTTTACTCTTTGTAAAGTAAGTTTATCTGGCGACTGTTGTTAAGCCCTCAGGTGGGCAATTTCAATTTTTTTTACCGCTTAAGGCAACTTCTATGCGAGAGATCGGCTGTGAAACTTGAAGCCTATTCGCCAATAGATTGTGGTAAGCGTAATAGGGGCGGTAATGGAGGTTCTGTAGTAACGCCTCGATGCGGTTGCTAACAGATATATTGAGTCCAGCTTATGTGTGCATTTGCTGGTGTACATGGGGTTTTCTGGAGGAGCTGCGATCTTAGCTCTCTAATATCAGAGATTTTGGTGATGGTGTTGTAGAAAGATACAAGAGACACTTATTGACACTTATAAGTTTTGTGGGAGGGAGGTTGGATTATGACCTTGAAAGTGTCTCCTGCGCTCTGCTAGAGCCAGGGGCAGGACATTCCTCTTACCCGAAGCATTGTTCAAAAAAAAAAAACGATCCGGCAAACTTCTAAGGAGGGTTCTCTCTCTCCAACACATGGCGTGTTTCGAGACTTCTGAAACTTTGAATGATAGAGTAGCGATCCTTCAGGAAATGAATTAGAATCTCCTCATGCTATCTGCAGGTACGTTTCAAAGATCAGCCTCCGCAGGTACTCTCCCCTCCCCCCGGAATCTACAATGCCTGGCAAGGAAACCTTTTAGCATGTGCAATCTGTTTTTGATCTACCACCCAAACAGGTTTCAATTTATAAAGAGAATAAATATGGTGGAAAAGTTGGAAAGGTTTGCAAGTACAATTTAATTTACTTGAAGACAATTGAAAAAATGGAAACACACCTGGGCCAGATAATTTCATGCTATAACGGTAGCGTGAGTGTGGTGATATTATTTCGTTTAATCGCCCATTATCATCGATACAGCTGTCATAATTCTATTAAATGTTTTGCATGAATGGTTTGGGGTTTATTAATTTTTGGAGGGGGGCTTAAAGATGGTAAACTATCTAACGCTTTAGATTTAGCAGACATTTACTCTCATAAACATTTAGATTCTTATCTTTCCGTAATGGTTATAAAGTTACTTGTTCCATAACAAGTTATAAAATATAAAGTTCAATATATAGGTATGTTTTTACTTCATCTTATAAGAAGAAGTTCTTGTGATCTTGTCAAAGTTTCAATAGGGAGTTTATACCAGAAATACGTGTTCTGAGAACCACTATCTACAGAATCATAAATGATAATAATGAAATAAAAGTGTATTTAAAAAGCCTGAATTAGATGAGGAAATGCTATCGAACTCTAATCTGCATGAAATGAGATAACCTACCCATACTCAAATCAACAGACGTGATAAACTTCTGGTGGAAACTATGGAGTTCTTAAGATTTAATCTGTGTAACGGTCGTAAACCAGAAAAATATAAAAAAGTCTATTTTTATTGATCGCACCTCCTGATTTCCGGCAACTAGAATCGTAAACGACAAATTCTCTTTAAACTCGGAATTTTGGCAGCCTATTGAAATCTAATTAATATTATTTAGATGACAGAATTGTATATTAAACTGAAACAGCCCTTTATAAGCAAACATAAACCTCTTGCCCAAAAGCCGACTTACATGAATTTCCCCAGAGAAATGTTTCAAATAAAAATCTTAGCTCTTAATATAGATGTGCATGTAACAGCAAGAGAAACTCAGCAACCACAGAGAGCAAGAGAAGTTAAACCACTGTCTCGGACTGGAGTGGAAGAGTGGGAGAAGCTGTTTAAATATAGCGACGGACAGTCCATGAAACACAGTTGAAGACAGTTAGTTGAAATCAGTTCAGTACATCGTATCGCTACGTGTCATTCTCATACCACTCAACCTTAAACTTTCATCCATTGTAAAGCCCAGGCTGTGTGTCATTATTAATAAATCAGTTAACCAAGTCTTCTAAATTCATCTACCATACCTAAATTCTCTCCATCTAACACATCCATCATATGCATCAATATTCTATATATAAAGAAAATCGGAGCAATTTTCAAGAAATCTAAAAAAAATAAAAATTTAGAAAATTGGTACTTCCGGTTGGGGTATTTTGACAGACAACTTACTGTCGGATCCCATGGTGATACCTAAACGGAATATCAAGTTCGAACTTGTAACAATTTTTTTTTTTTTGACCTACACAGTTCACATACATACACACATACACCATTTTCTAAAAACCACTCAAGACCTCGAAACATGTATTTCCGGGGAAAACGATATTGCAAATTTGAAATGATTACAAAATACTTTCTCTCACTAGGGGATCTGGTGTGAACCAATCACACTACCTTCTCTTACAAAATTGTAATTGACAAATTTTATTGGGTTTAGAAGATAATATTTGGGAGTAATTAAGCAAATAGTTGAATGGTATCAGAGACATTTTCCGTGGTAGCCTGCTTCATTTTGTGGTCATCGACCGGTTTCGGGCGTTCGCCCATCTTCAGGATGCGTTATTCAGACAGTGTGACAACACAGACTTGCACAGAGCAGAGTTAGTTTTTCACTGAAGTGTGAAAAACTAATCTGCTATGGTGCAAGTCTGTGTGTCAAAAACTGTTGAATAACACGCATCCTGAAGATGGGCGAAGCCCGAAAACCCGGTCAGACCACGCAAAATGAAGCAGGCTACCACGGGAAATGTCTCTGATGCTTTCCAGCTCTGCGGAACCAACCACCACAACAGTTGAATGGTATTAAAAAAATATTGATTTGCTTGCATTGTTTTCACGTTTTATTAACAAGATCGCAATAGTTTCTCTTATAGAAATAACAGAGAAACTAGAAGGCCTTAGAGTAAGAAATGTAGAAACTATTAAAAACAGCTGTTGTTATAGAGAGGTACCCCATGAACACAGCTTCCATAATCAAACTGCACAAGCTCATTACCACATTATTCTGAACACCTTCAAAATTAACTCTAATTATCCTTGCATTTCTCACTGGAAAAATGAATCACCAATCCAATAATATTCTTTCTTTCTTTCTTAACAGAAAAACCACAAAAAAAATCTGAAGAACACATTAACAATAATTGTAAACAGACAAATTACTACAAGGTAGTAATAATAAAAACCGGTCCCCTTTTTGGAAGAAGTTCATATACCATCACAGGGCGGCATTTGTTCAAAGGAAATATACAATAGAGAAAAGAAAACCCCGGGAACAATAGAAAGGAATTTAGACCTGGCAAAATATTAGTATAGTTAAGCCATTCAAACATTCTTTTAATCTACGTGTTCTATTTTTTGTTTATTGTAACACAATCTCTAGAGACACATGCGCACGACTTTCTCGGCGGAATTTTTACTAAACCTCAGACCCCCCTCAGAACTTCTTCAAAATCTCAAATTTTCCCGAACATTATACAAACAAAAGATTTATATATATCCATTTATATAAGCCTTCTGTGCTCTGCCGGCTTCCGGACAGTGTTCTCTAGTTACAGACAACACTGTCCATCACCAGAGAGTGAACTGTAGAGGTTCCTAGGAAGAAAAAATCTAGGGGCAGCACACCTGGACTCGAAATTTTTTTTTTCTTATTTTTTCCAATTGTTCGTAATTTTCTCGAAATCAGATCAAAGGATTTTCTTTACACTTTCTACTCATAAATATCTAATACTTTCATTTGATTTTCCGGGAAAATTGACTTTTTCGGGGATTTCTGGAGGAAAGTGTTCATTGTCAATCGCTCAAAAAAGATTGAAATGGCTGTTTAGAGTTAAAGGGACAGATTTCCCGGCAATAACCCTTAATATCCATTTTCACTGAATACAAATTTTAAAAATAAAAACGGCTAGATCTATTTTTTAAGGGGCTGATCTAGTGCCCTACACCCTACAGCACCGCTTCCAAGTTAAGACCTCCAAGAAATCTCAGAATCTGGAAAGGTTCCATGGAAGATATAAGGTTTCCTTCAACACCTGGTCTCGAAAACTTCTTTGGATGAAGCAAATCTCAAAAACAGAGGTGTATTAGAGTCCCCTCTATCTCCACCCCAGAATCCTCCATATGTGCTATCGCTTTCTAGGCGGCCTTGCTTTTTCAGGTGATCTCCCTGGATCTACAATGCCTTGTTCGGAAAAACCCATCTGTCTGCAAAGTCTCTTTTTACTTTCTCTTACTCCTTAGTCAGTGGAAGTATTGTAATCGTGTCAAATTTTCGATATCGAGTTTTCATTGGAAATATCCGTTTTGAGGTCCCCCGAGTCCAAAGAAGTGGTTTTTATACCAAATGGTCTCTCTGTGTGTGTGTGTGTTTTTTTTTGTTTTTTTTTTTGTTTTCCTGTGAGAGTATCCCTAACACCAGGGAGTTTATTTCTACATGCTCCATACAAATATGTATATTACATGTATTTTATTTACAGACATATTTTAATATATTATCACAGTATCTGAACTTATAAAGCAAATTTTACTTGAGATGGCTGATAAAAAGAGTGCAAGGAAATATATTATTTAAATGTGCAGCCGTCAATTTCAAATAATCAAATAAACAAAAATTGAATTATACAAAAAAAAATAAAATGAAGTAAAAAATTAATAAAGTATGAATATCTAATAATCAAGTTAATCTAAAAATATAAAAATGCTTTTAAACATTTCAAACTTAAACAACAAATTTAAATTACTTTAACACGAATAAGTAACGGAAAAATTAAAATAATTAAAATTAAAGTTAATAACTTAAAATTAGAGATTATCAAAATCAATTTTGTTGACAAATTTGGTAAACTCTGGGAGATACTTTTTATCAATTAGCTGTTGGTTGTCCTGGACTGGCCAAACATCTCCATGAAGGATGATCTCTCTGATAAGGTCTGTTCGAAGATGATCTAATTTGGTGCAGTTATTTATGAGATGTTGAGTGGTTTGAGGCTCTGCTATTGCGTAATCACACATTGGGCTACTTAATATTTTGAATCTATGGAGATAAGATTTAAAATGTCCATGGCCGCTAATTATCTGAGTGAGTTTGTAACTGATTGTTACATCACACTTCTGCCTCGAAGTTATTGTCGGGAAGTAAAGTTTGGTATTAGAAACTTTTGATGTTGTACTCCAGATATTTTCCCATTTTGAAAGAGTGTTTGTTTTGATTAATGATTTGTGTTTAGAAACTGGTTCTTTACTGTATGAAATGGGTAGAGATAAATCTTTTGAGGCAGCTTTCGCAAGTTGATCTGCAATTCATTTCCAGTTGTGCCACAGTGGCTTTTAACCCTTCAAAGTATACATTGTAACCTAGATTTTTCAATAGCAGCACCTTATTCCGGATTTGTTCAATAAGCGGTAAATGACAATCTGTATTTGAAAGAGATTCTATGGTGACTCTACTGTCTGTTTTAATACATATTTTACTATTGGGAAATGGTAAGAAACTATTGTAGAATGTCTCGAGAGCTTTTAGTACTGCAAAAGCTTCTGCCTGATTGTTTGAGCAGTTTGAAGATAGTCTTAGCTTAGATGAGTGCACCATCCGACCTTTAGCAAAAAGAGCCCATGCACATCCAACTGAATCACCATCCTTACTTCCGTCTGTGTAAATTTCACTAGCATCTTCTTCTTTAGCAGCAGGTTGAGTGATCTCAGGAATGAGAGCGGGATGTAGCCAGTATTTCCTACCTATTGGTAAATCAATGTGAACTAGATCCGAGAGGTTTTTCAATTCAAAGATATTTGACAGTTCTTCAATTTTCAGTACAATTGGGGTAATTTTAACAAT
>JAAEAF010002446.1:0-70936 GCA_011037195.1 Triatoma infestans | reverse complement strand
AAGTCTGTGTTGTCGCACGGTCTGAAAAACGCATCCTGAAGATGGGCGAACGCCTGAAACCGGTCGTTGACCACATAATGAATCAGGCTACCACGGGAAATGTCTCTGATGCTTTCCAGCTCTGCGGAACCAACCACCACAACAGTTGAATGGTATTAAAAAAATATTGATTTGCTTGCATTGTTTTCACGTTTTATTAACAAGATCGCAATAGTTTCTCTTATAGAAATAACAGAGAAACTAGAAGGCCTTAGAGTAAGAAATGTAGAAACTATTAAAAACAGCTGTTGTTATAGAGAGGTACCCCATGAACACAGCTTCCATAATCAAACTGCACAAGCTCATTACCACATTATTCTGAACACCTTCAAAATTAACTCTAATTATCCTTGCATTTCTCACTGGAAAAATGAATCACCAATCCAATAATATTCTTTCTTTCTTTCTTAACAGAAAAACCACAAAAAAAATCTGAAGAACACATTAACAATAATTGTAAACAGACAAATTACTACAAGGTAGTAATAATAAAAACCGGTCCCCTTTTTGGAAGAAGTTCATATACCATCACAGGGCGGCATTTGTTCAAAGGAAATATACAATAGAGAAAAGAAAACCCCGGGAACAATAGAAAGGAATTTAGACCTGGCAAAATATTAGTATAGTTAAGCCATTCAAACATTCTTTTAATCTACGTGTTCTATTTTTTGTTTATTGTAACACAATCTCTAGAGACACATGCGCACGACTTTCTCGGCGGAATTTTTACTAAACCTCAGACCCCCCTCAGAACTTCTTCAAAATCTCAAATTTTCCCGAACATTATACAAACAAAAGATTTATATATATCCATTTATATAAGCCTTCTGTGCTCTGCCGGCTTCCGGACAGTGTTCTCTAGTTACAGACAACACTGTCCATCACCAGAGAGTGAACTGTAGAGGTTCCTAGGAAGAAAAAATCTAGGGGCAGCACACCTGGACTCGAAATTTTTTTTTTCTTATTTTTTCCAATTGTTCGTAATTTTCTCGAAATCAGATCAAAGGATTTTCTTTACACTTTCTACTCATAAATATCTAATACTTTCATTTGATTTTCCGGGAAAATTGACTTTTTCGGGGATTTCTGGAGGAAAGTGTTCATTGTCAATCGCTCAAAAAAGATTGAAATGGCTGTTTAGAGTTAAAGGGACAGATTTCCCGGCAATAACCCTTAATATCCATTTTCACTGAATACAAATTTTAAAAATAAAAACGGCTAGATCTATTTTTTAAGGGGCTGATCTAGTGCCCTACACCCTACAGCACCGCTTCCAAGTTAAGACCTCCAAGAAATCTCAGAATCTGGAAAGGTTCCATGGAAGATATAAGGTTTCCTTCAACACCTGGTCTCGAAAACTTCTTTGGATGAAGCAAATCTCAAAAACAGAGGTGTATTAGAGTCCCCTCTATCTCCACCCCAGAATCCTCCATATGTGCTATCGCTTTCTAGGCGGCCTTGCTTTTTCAGGTGATCTCCCTGGATCTACAATGCCTTGTTCGGAAAAACCCATCTGTCTGCAAAGTCTCTTTTTACTTTCTCTTACTCCTTAGTCAGTGGAAGTATTGTAATCGTGTCAAATTTTCGATATCGAGTTTTCATTGGAAATATCCGTTTTGAGGTCCCCCGAGTCCAAAGAAGTGGTTTTTATACCAAATGGTCTCTCTGTGTGTGTGTGTGTTTTTTTTTGTTTTTTTTTTTGTTTTCCTGTGAGAGTATCCCTAACACCAGGGAGTTTATTTCTACATGCTCCATACAAATATGTATATTACATGTATTTTATTTACAGACATATTTTAATATATTATCACAGTATCTGAACTTATAAAGCAAATTTTACTTGAGATGGCTGATAAAAAGAGTGCAAGGAAATATATTATTTAAATGTGCAGCCGTCAATTTCAAATAATCAAATAAACAAAAATTGAATTATACAAAAAAAAATAAAATGAAGTAAAAAATTAATAAAGTATGAATATCTAATAATCAAGTTGATCTAAAAATATAAAAACTTAAACAACAAATTTAAATTATTTTAACACGAATAAGTAACGGAAAAATTAAAATAATTAAAATTAAAGTTAATAACTTAAAATTAGAGATTATCAAAATCAATTTTGTTGACAAATTTGGTAAACTCTGGGAGATACTTTTTATCAATTAGCTGTTGGTTGTCCTGGACTGGCCAAACATCTCCATGAAGGATGATCTCTCTGATAAGGTCTGTTCGAAGATGATCTAATTTGGTGCAGTTATTTATGAGATGTTGAGTGGTTTGAGGCTCTGCTATTGCGTAATCACACATTGGGCTACTTAATATTTTGAATCTATGGAGATAAGATTTAAAATGTCCATGGCCGCTAATTATCTGAGTGAGTTTGTAACTAAATTAGTCAATTATAATTTTGAAAACTGGAGTAAGAGAAAGTTGTATGAGTGTTTCACACCAGATTTTTTTTTTTCGTAACTGTCCAGACAAGTCATAGGCTGTCATAGTATTAGAAGGGTTCACTCAGGTATGTGTTCAATTAGTTTACGATGATTAACGAAGAAGTTCGGGAATATTTTGAGCAAATCGAGAAAAATAAAATCAATGAAACAAAATTCAGTTTAAAAGAAAAGAAAATACGTTGTAAGCCGCATTATCGAGTTTTTGATATTCAAGGGACTTCAGTACATATATTTGCGGTAAAAGGTGATTATAAGAACGCAATATTTTCTCTTACTGCAGAGTGAAACACTCACACGACTTTCTCTTACTGCTAATAACATTTATAAAATGAAAAATCTTTTTTAAAGTTCAATGAATATCTATGTTAACATAAATATAAAGATGGTTAGGGAAAGAACTACTTATCAAGGCAGATAGTAAAAGTGAGAATGCATTGTAATCCGGAAGAGCGCCAATAAAATTGAACTAATTTCATATAATAATTGAAGTTTCAACACACTAATAAAAAATGATTAGTTTTTATCAGGGCATTTAATCTTTGTTTAAATGAAATCGTTGTAACCGTTTTCGAGAAAATTACAAAGAAAAAATCTATTGATTAAATTCGCATTTCCGGTTAAGATATTTTCTTGAATTTTGGAATTCTATCAATAGTGTTTATATGGAAGATTCTTCTCGACCGTTCTTATACGAAGGAAAAGGATTGTGAGATTCGGTCTTTTCTTAAAAATAAATCTGGTGTGAAATACTCACACAACTTCCTCTTACTCCTGTTCTCAAAATTATAATTGATAAATAATATAGTTTGTGTACCAAATATAACGAGATTCGTCGAAAACTGACAAAACTTTTCAGTAAATGCGCACTTCCGGTTTACTAATTTTCTTAAAACTTGGAATTTTAGCCATCTATTTATTTCTAATTAATTTTGTTTGGCTAATAGAATTGTATAATCAACTATGATATCACTTTAGAGGAAGCTGTAACCCCACGCCTCCCCTAAAAGTACCCTTAAATGAATTTTCCCAGAGAAATGTTTTTAATAAAAGATGTAGATCTTTGTATGTTTAGTTTATATTCGAAGCTTCAAGAAAATCGTCGGAGCCATTTTTGAGAAAATCGCGAAAAAGTGAAAAAATCATTGAGTTTCAACTTTCTGCGGTTTTTCGTTTTTGAGCTATGCTGTTCACATCCACAGACACACACACACACACACACACACACACACAGACCATTTGCTAAAAACCACTTTTTTTGACTCAAGGGACCTCAAAATGGATAGTTCCGGTGAAAACAAGAATCGTGTATCGAAAATTTGACACGATTACAATACTTCCTCATATTAGGAGTAAAAGAAAGAAATAAGAAAATTTAAATTCTTGCCAACATTTCGACAAATATATTGTCTTTTTGAAGGCCTACAGCATACAAATACAACAGGTTCTTTTTTGAAAGACAAAATCAAGAAACATTCTCTTTACATTTACAGAAACATTCTCTTCTGGATTGCAAAATCAAGAAACATCGTCTTTCAAAAAAATCCCTGTTGTTTGTATGTTGTAGGCCATGAAAAATACAATATATTTGTCGAAACGTTGGCAAGAATTTAAATTTTCTTATTTTTTTTTTAAAAAAAAGACCGAATCTCACAATCCTTTTCCTTAATGATGTTAGTGTATCTTAATTTGTATAGAGGAAAGCTAACGTTACTATTCTGCTAGAACACCTACCTCCCGGAAAATAGTTCGGTAAAATCGCACTCCGGTTTGATGGATTTTGCCAAAATCTTCATGACAGGATGCGGTGATGATTAGTACTAAACGGAATTTTAACTTTGATCCACTTTTTGCCACTTTTCGTTGTGTGATATTTCGTTCACACACAGACAATTTGGAGAATATCATTTTATTTTTTTAGACTAAGAACACATTATTCAAACATTTTTTTTTTCCTTCGCCTACTCTGAAGGGAGTGATCCCATTTTCTTTTGGGCAGTCCAATATTTGTTTGATTTTTGTTTCCAGTGTGAGACATCTTCGTCTTTGCCTTCGTCATGCAATCCGGCACAAGTCATTAGGTGCGCAGCATCCATTTCCGCACCGCTGTCACATAGCGGCAGATGGAGATGGGCTTGCAGGTAGTCGTGCCCAGTGGCTAGTCGGAAGTTTGCTGGGAAGTCACTGCGTGGAAGGTCAAGGGGAATTGGGTCGTGTAACAAATTCTCCTATCTTCTTCCTGTAGTTTTATTCCAAACGATTTCTACATTTCCTTTCATTTTATTGTGTATTTCCCTAATCGCCTGGTGAAATGTTGCTGGGCCTTCAGGCTGCGGAAGCTGGCAACCTTCCTTCGCTAGCCTGTCTACTTGCTCGTTGCCCAGAATATTGCAGTGGCTAGGTACTCAATGGAAAACAACCCTCCATCCTTCTAATATTAACTGGTTTAATACTTTTCTATGTTAACTAAACTACGTGCATCCGCACTACTAGAGGCCAGGGCGAGTATGGCTGCTTGGGAGTCCACGAAGAACACGACTTGCTTCTTATTGAGGCATTTGCAGCGGAGCTTCATTGCTGCTTCCTTTACAGCGGTAATTTCAGCCTCAAAATTTGTGGACCTTCTTCCCGCTGGCACGCATCCAAACATACATATATCTCCGGTGAGATACTCAGTTTGGAAAATTTACCTCGAACGCAATACTTCCTCTTCTTACTAGGAGAGTAAGAGAGAGCAAAAAGACAATTTATGGGATTAAAGACGGCCCCAATGGTATTCAGTCATAAATCAGTAACTAATATAACCTTTACACAAAAATGCTACTGTTATAAAAATATAAAACTAATAAGGGCCAACACTTTTAAGGGAATATAGGGCGTGGAAAAATCTTATGTTTAGAAAGTAAATTTTTTTTTTCTTTTTTGTCAAAGATCAAATAGTGCCGCCGAAGTTAAAGTGAGAACTATCTTCTGTGAGGGACACTTTAACTATATATATATATATATATAGAGAGAGAGAGAGAGAGAGTCTGTGTGAAGTCAGACCGCCCAGGACAATACTAAACCAAGGACCTCCTTAATAGTTGTTACATGCCGGCGCTAAACAGTGAATTCCAGCTTGATGATTCATTCAACAGTTGGCTCTGCAATGTACTGTTTTCTTATATTCTTTTTCTTTATTACCCCCAGAGGAAGGAACTTCAGCTTGAGTACGTATATTAAGCGGAGATTATCTGTAGAAATGAATTTTTATAGGAAAGCTTGCAGCTGCCCTCAATAGAACCCTATGAAAATCAATTTCTGCTGAAAATAAATGTTTTTCAAATCGAAAGTAACAGGCCTTTGCGTGTGTAATTAGTGTGGCAAGCTTAAACAAATTCTTTGGTGAATAACTTTAACCGAATATCAAGTTTTTAAGCTTCCTGCAATTTTTCGTTTGAGCTAAAAGAGTTCTGCGTCCCAGAAAGTAGATTTTAGAAATTGATCTTCTCTCTTCTCTCTTTCGTTTGCTCTCTCTCTCTCTCTCTCTGGTATATTTTTCGTAAGTATAAACCAAAAAGGGAAAATCGGGGAAAGTTCAAACTTATGTGCTATCAGAGGATTCGGGCAATATGATTTCGCTCAAAATCAGTCTATGGAAAGAAGTACCATTTTACCGAATAGTTCCTCACAGTATTTTGCAATTTTCCTGAAAACGGCTCCGAAGATTTTTTTTCCTAAACTTAATAAATACACTAAATACATGAAGATCTATCACTTTCATAAAATAGATTTTTTTCTGGGAAGAATAATTTAAGGTATATTTTGGGAAGGAAGAGTTGGGGATTTATGCTTTCCTCTATGGCCATTTTTGTGAATAACGCGAATAAAAAGGTTGGTACTTTCTCTTACTTAAGAAATTTGAAGACAATCGACTAACCGGAAGTGTAACTTTACAGAATAGGTTTCTCTTTTTAAATTGGTTTTAGCGGGCTCTTCTGGACTAAGTGTAATCACTTCTCACTTGCCTGGGTTGTTACCCCCTAGCATCTCTATATTTATGTTTAAACAAATGTATAAAATTTAAACTTTAAAGAAAATTCGTCATTTCACATATATTTGCATTTCTTACAAGTGTAAGAGAAAGTTGTGTGAGTGTATCTCACCAGACTCGTAAGTGTATCTCAACCAGAAAAGTCGCAGGAAACTCAAAGTTGAGGGTAATTGACCAAAGTTTGAAAAAAAATCCCGCTTCTTAATTGGAATTACGAGGATCAATTTTTTAAGTAAGAACCGCTTTGTTATGAAGTAAGAGAAACTTTATTTATGAACTTAAATTGTATCACAAACTAAAATATAAACATTTTTTTTACTTTTCAACATAGTCACCATTAACATCTAAACATTTGTTAAGTCGTGGCACCAACTTTTGGATCCCCACATCAAAGAACTCTGCCGCCTGACCGTTTAACCAGTTTCTTTCAACATGTCATCATTTTTAAACCGCCTTCCAACCAAGAAATTCCTTAAGTTTTGGATAAAGATGGAAGTCTGATGGTGCTAGGTCAGGACTGTATGGTGGATGGTCCAGTAATTCCCAATGAACCAAAATCCTCTTCAGTGATGGCTGTTGTTGTAGTAGCTGGAGCCACATCTGCTTCATTGTAATTTAGAAGTAACTGATATAAACCCAAAGGATGTATTTCAGAGTTCAAACTCGATATATAGGCATCAATCGGACATGACCACTTAAAACGATTGATGTTTGTTTTATATTCTGAATTTTGTGGGAGTGGATCGTGATTGCAGGTAACATACAATAATAGGAATTCTCTTTATTAAATTTTGGCTTTCATATTTTATATTTGCTAGTGTCGGCGTTCCAGCAAATAATAATTTAAATGTTTCCAAGGATGCTGGTTCTATGTTTGGTTCATCAAATATTAAAAGATTTCTGCGTGGACAATCCTGGAATGGAAATTGAGAATATCTATATAATTTCCAATATATCCATTACTGATCATTAATTTTCCAACAATATTTGCAAACCATGTTTTACCAACACTTGGAGGTCCGCAAATTAATAAACAGTTCATTTTACCGGTTTGGTGATTCAATAATTTGTATAGGAATTTAAGAAATTGGGTTTTCACAGTATCATTCATTTGAAATGATAAAATCATAAATATGTATAAAAGCTTTGGATTCAGTAATATTCAACATCGTTTTCTGTGCTAGATAATGCTGAATATATTCTGCTTTATTTATATGATTTATCAATTCATTTATTTTAATTTAGATAATACTGTGCGGAGGATTTTCAACGCAGATTGAAACTTTGTCCAGTAGCGTCTTTGTTCTTGTCACAATGTGAGGCCGAGCGTTATCGTGAAGCAGAACAACGCCATTAGAGAGCAGTCCCTGCAGGCGGCTTTGAATGGCGCCCTGAGCTTTTAATAATGTTTCACAATACCTATTCATTTATTGTCGTTCCTCTTGACAGAAAGTCCTCAGAAGAATGCCTTTCCGGTTCCAAAAAACCGTGGCCATGATTTTCCATGTTGAAGTTTGAACGATGCCACTCCCTGGATTGACGTTTAGTCTCTGGACTGTAGGACGTAACCGACGTTTCATCACCGGTCACAATATGATCAAGAACTCGTCACCATCCAAAAATGACAAAGAATGTGCCAAACGCTTTGTTTAGTGTTCTTCTGTCAACATTTTTTAGGCACCCATCTCGCACATATTTTTTTTTTGTGAAGTTTGTCAGTAACAATTTGATAAACTATTGAACCCGGAATTTGTGGGAATTTCTGATGAATCTCATAATAGTGAAGCGCCTGTTTTGGCGAATTTCCTAATCAACTTTTTGGGTCAACTCTTCATTCATGACAGTAGGCCGCCCAGACGTTCTCCAACATGAACATTTTTTACGTTTAAAAACCGAATAACTGAGCGCACCTCACAATCGGCGGGATTACTGATTGACATGGCGGCAAACAAAGCAGTATAACCACACAACCATCTCCTGCAGAGACGTGAAACTTAATGACGGCGTAGTGGGAAACTGGCCAACAGTGGCCAACTTTGAACGGGCGTCACTGAAAGCCTACGCGGACGCGATGCGCAATCGGTTCTTACATAAAAAATGACCCTAGTATTTTGGTTTCTTCAGTTTTATTCGTGATTTTCTCGAAAACGGATCTATTACGTTCATTTAAAATATTTTTCCCAAGAAATTACTGAGACTCGGGGTGACTATTGGGATTCCTTGTAATGATAGCTAATAGCTAATAAATGGAGGTACTCACATCTGCGAGGCAAGAGTGGCCATCACTGCCGAGATCTGGCGCCAATCGAGCTAGCTAAAAGTTATATTGGCTTGAATGAGCCTGTATAGAAAGATCCAACCCACAGACTATCAACTAAATACAATATTTCTTGAAACATTCCCGGTCCCATCATTACCCATCATCACCAATTATTTACATGTTTATACTGACCTAACATATAGAGGAACAAATCAAGACGCAGATGCTGGATTTTTCTGCAAAGACTTTCAGATAAACGGTGCCTATTGCAAAAAATTTCGTCAAATTGAAGGTTAAATAGAAGATATGCTTTTTGGCTTTGGAATGTTTGGAACTATCCAGTGGACTCCTAGTTTTACAAATTACTGCAACTAGCAACGAAATAAGCGATGCCAATGCAGTTTCATATGTTGACAATCAATAAATGAAATCTTATGTTGGGAAGCGGTTTTCCAATGGTGCTGTTCTCATTGTTGAGGAAATGTCATAGCACACTTTTTGGCAAAAAAAATGCAGCCTTATCAGCCCTTTCGTTCAGTCCAGCTAAAAAGGTACACTAAAGAAAAGTCAAGGAAATCCTTGTAGAAAGATTATAGGATTAACACGAGAGATGAAAAAGGGAGGCCTTTACCTATCTTGCATGAACTGAATCAGAAGCTAAGTGTTACTCGCGTTCGTTTTCAAACTAGCCATGACTTTCTGACGAAACATCTTATCCAATTTGAATCTTAACCCTATTATGTCCATTGTGTCGGGACAAAGATATGATCACGGAACACATACGTTTGTAAAATTGATTTTAGTAAGAACTGTGAAAGTAATTGTAAAGTTAAACTTCCCTTTAGATTACCATTTTTTAGTAGATCTACCCTCCTGCAAATTACATATATTGCAAAAATTTCAAGATGAGCAAATTGCCTGAAATCAATATTTTTTTTTTAATTTGCTATGCGTTAATTCTATCACCGGATAGGTTCTACTGATTGTTTATAGATATGGATCAACCAATCAAGACGCAGGTCCTAGATTTTTCTGCAAAGACTTTTAGATAAGCCTGTACCTATTGGTAAAGTGACGTCAATTGGTAATGGTGACAGTAGAAGGTATCCTCCTTCTGGTTTCGGAAAGTTGTTTTGATTGTTCAAGAATAATCAATCAGTCCTCAAAATGTCGACTAATAATCAATCAGTCCTCAAATGCTTAGTAAAAATTCTAAGTTGGAAAAATTTAACAATTAGAGAAAATCGTTTGAATTTTCCACGCAAAATTTGCAAACATTCCAGACCCCGACAGTGCTTCGTATTGAATCATGAAAGGTGGGGTGATTTGCATGTTTTCAGTATAAATTCCACTTACTAAAGGGTTATAGAGTGTGGGGGGAAACAGTGTTTGGGTAATTTTTTTTCTTTATGTAATCAGTAAAAGATCGCATATATATACGTGGTTACCCTTTTTAAAGTGCTTAAACAAGAAAAGAGACCCGTCTAATTTCCATTGAAGGTTTATTAGTTAGCCAAGAAAGGGGCGGAGAGTAGGTTGTGTGAGTGCGGTGAGTAGAAGAAACAGGCGGGAAACAGTCCTGCCGACAGTCTAATTAGGGAGAGTTCTCAGTGTGTTAGTATTGTGGTGCTGTGTGTGTGTGTTGTCGTGTGTGTGTGTGTGTGTGTGTGTGTGTGTGTGTGGGAATAAAGAGCCGGCTCGGGGGAGGGGAGTACCATGTCTTAGTGTATAGGTTGGGATAGGGATACTTTAAAAAAAAAATTAGAGACAAAGAGGTGGAGTCAGTTTAGACTGTGACCACGCCCTGTTTCTAGCCACAGTGGGCGTGGCCTGTGTCAAACATGACAGGCCAATAGCCAGCCACAATGGGCGGGTACCTAGTCAATTATCCAACCCTCCTTGAATGTCTCTTAATAAGGAAGTTAGTTTTCTTTCCTCTTCTACCTATTTTCCCTTCATCATCACTCCCTTCATCATCACGTACCTCACACACAAAAACATTCTTACTGTTTTAGCCTAAAACACGACTCAACTCTAAAGCAAACTTCTCTTTTAACTTTGTTTCAAAACATTCTACTAACCATACTGATGACATTGTCTAAACTTTAAACCATACCGATCCTTTGCCTCAGTCATCCCTATTAACGTCTGTCCATCAAAGCTAGTATTCCCCTACTATATATATATATTGCGTGGGTGGCCTCTCTTATCCACTTTGTGACCAGAGAATTCCGATCTTTCCCCTTCGTCCAACCAATTGTTTGCCCAAACAAGACAGAGAAGTCAAACCCAAGTCTTGCCCACACTTGTTTCACTACTCCTTTAATCAGAGCATACTCACTCTTACAACACTATTTACTACTTTATTCTGCCGTTTTTTTGTTTTGTTTTGTTTTTTTATCACTTATTTTTAAACTTTGTTTTTTTTTTTTACAATATCATTCTGTAACTATATAAGCTTGCGAAGAAAGCGGTGAGATCAAAGAAGGTAAGCAGAGCAATTTCCACGTATTTTTACTTTTCTCTCTTTAAGCGGAAATAAAGTTAAATCCAACTCGAAAAAAATATGATTATCGAATGGTCTGTATCCAAGTTTTTTCTTTTTTTAATTTAAGGCGCGTCAACATCTTAAGGTATTGTCGCCCGGAGTACTGCTCAAGTGCACTGGTAGCCTCCAGCTAGTGTTCTCACGTTACAGACAATACTGCCCTTCACCGGACAGTAGAGGGTCCTAGGAAGGGAAATGTAAGGGCAGCACTATTAGATTCGAAACCGAGACGTCCGCGTTGCTAGCCCAGTGCGCTACCCCAGAGCTGATCCCTTCCCTCACTTATTTCCCTTATATAAATATAGAGGTAGTGGGGTTATACATGTATGGATCCCAGAGCTAGGTGGTAGTTGAAATGATTACATTGTAGCACACAGTAAACAACGCCCAATTCTTCACAACACTCTAAAATGAATATTTTAGGAAAATCGTTTCAAATAAAAATGATAAAATGGCTTCCAAGTCTAAAGAAAGTCGTAGTAGCCGCCATTATTGGGAAAATTCAAAAAAAACCTATTCTTAACTAGCACACCGTTCTGGTTGCTAGTTCTCTTTAAATATGGAATTCTAGCAATGCGTCTAATTAACTACATTAATAATATATATTTAAACAATGATTAAAGTGAAGTTGTAGTTTAGGGGAAAGCATAACCCCCCCCCCCGACCACCATAAAATAAGTTTTCCTGGAAGAAAGGATTATAACGATTTTTTTTTAAACAATGGATGCTCGCTGCATAGATAGAAACGTAGCACTTTTATTTGTATCGTTTTCTTCAAACAATGGATGCTCGCTGCATAGATAGAAACGTGCACTTTTACTGCCCACTGCAATGTATTGGAGAATGGGCTTCAAACTTCGACACTCAATGGAACCCTATTGTAGTAGGGCCCACTGCAATAAGGGCATTTGCCCCTGAGTCCAAACTCATAGATTTATTAGGTTCAGGGGATCCATCCAGCGGTTTTCAACTAACGTAGGATCGTGCTCGCTGAATAGATAGAAACGTAGCACTTTTATTTGTATCGTTTTCTTCAAACAATGGATGCTCGCTGCATAGATAGAAACGTAGCACTTTTATTTGTATCGTTTTCTTCAAACAATGGATGCTCGCTGCGTAGATAGAAACGTAGCACTTTATTTGTATCGTTTTCTTCAAACAATGGATGCTCGCTGCATAGATAGAAACGTAGCACTTTTATTTGTATCGTTTTTCTTCAAACAATGGATGCTCGCTGCATAGATAGAAACGTAGTACTTTTATTTGTATCGTTTGTCTTCAAACAATGGATGCTCGCTGCGTAGATAGAAACGTAGCACTTTTATTGTATCGTTTTCTTCAAACATGGATGCTCGCTGCATAGATAGAAAACCGTAGAAATCGTTAGCATGCGCATTTGATTTGTATCGTTTTCTTCAAACAAGGATGCTCGCTGCATAGATAGAAAACTAGCACTTTATTTGTATCGTTTTTTCAAACAATGGCTGCTCGATGCGTAGATAGAAACGTAGCATTTTTTTGTATAGTTCTTGCATAGATCAACGTAGCACTTTTTTTGGTTTTCTTCAAACAATGCTCGCTGCATAGATAGAAACGTAGCACTTTTATTTGTATCGTTTTCTTCAAACAATGGATGCTCGCTGCATAGATAGAAACGTAGCACTTTTATTTGTATCGTTTTCTTCAAACAATGGATGCTCGCTGCATAGATAGAAACGTAGCACTTTTATTTGTATCGTTTTCTTCAAACAATGGATGCTCGCTGCATAGATAGAAACGTATCACTTTTATTTGTATCGTTTTCTTCAAACAATGGGATGCCGCTGCATAGATAGAAACGTAGCACTTTTATTTGTATCGTTTTCTTCAAACAATAGATGCCATGCTGCATAGACTTTTATTTGTATCGTTTTCTTCAAACAATGGATGCTCGCTGCATAGATAGAAACGTAGCACTTTTATTTGTATCGTTTTCCTCAAACAATGGATGCCTCGCTGCATAGATAAAAACGTATCACTTTTATTTGTATCGTTTTTCCGAATGAAATTGAATTTTGAAGGTATTGGAGTTAATCATTTCATTTCGTTAGTTAATCATTTCAGTTAGTTTAAATTCAAATTTGATGAAGCTTTCTTAATAATTGACATATAGGCCGCTCCCATATAAGGCCGCTCAGATATACAAGTAAAATCCCCACTATCATTTTTATGGCCAGCCTAACGCTGAAATTCAAAAAAAAAAGTCTTGATAAAAAATGTATTAATCAGAGTGAGAGAAAGTTGTGTGAGTGTTTCACACCAGAGTTTTTTGCTATAACAAAAATCTGGTATGAAACCATACTTACCCTAATTAATACAATTTAAATAACAAATTACCTTTAATATTGCAACATTAATATGCCTAGATTGGCTGGCCATTAAAAAAAAGTGGTGGACGTTATATCTTATATATATATTTGAGCGGACTTGTGTGCGGAGCGCCGTCTATCGAAACCAAAATAGCTTGAGGAGTTTCAACTTAAACCTCACTGACAGAACCTCAAAAAAACCACTCTAACATCAGTTTTTCCGCAAATAATATTCCAAATAAAGTGACAGACATTGATATGTGTGGACAGTACACGAGGTTCAAAGAAAATCGTTGAAGCCAGTTTCCAGAAAATTACGAAAAACTGAAGACAAAAATTTTGTTTGACACGTGCACACTCTTCCACTTACTTAGGACAGTAAAAGAAAGTAAAAAATCTGGTGTGAAACACTCACACAACTTTCTCTTACTCCTGTTCTCAAAGTTATAATTGACAAATTTTATAATTTATGTACCAAATTTATTTAAATTCGTCGGAAACTGAAAAAACTGTTCAGTAAAAGCGCACTTCCGGTTTACTGAATTTCTTAAAACTCGGAATTTTGGCCATCTATTTATTTCTAATTAATTTTGTTTGGATGATAGAATTGTATAATCAACTATGATAGTACTTTAGAGAAAAACATAACCCCACCTCTCCCCTAATAGTGCCATTAAATGAACTTTCCCAGAGAAATGATTAAAATAAAAGTTGTAGCTCTTTGTATGTGTGGTTGATGTTCCAAGTTTAAAGAAAATCTTCGGAGCCATTTTTGAGAAAATTACAAAAAAGTGATAAATCTAACTTGTAAAGTGGTACTTCCGGTTGAGGAATTTTGATAGATAACGTACTGTCAGATCCCATGGTGATATCTAAACGGAATATCAAGTTTCTACTTTCTGCGGTTTTTCGTTTTTGAGCTATGCTGTTCACATACATGCATACACACACACACACACACATACAGACACACACACACACACACAGACCACTTTTTTGGGCTCAGGGGACCTCAAAACGGATATTTCCGGTGAAAACTCGATATCGAAAATTTGACACGACTGCAATACTTCCTCTTACTAGGAGTTTCAAGGGTTTGAAAATAGATTTTCCAAATAGAATTTTCATCTCAAAGTACACACCTAATTCTAAAATTCTGGGTATAGAATGAAAATGTTTTTAGGCCGTAGTCTGAGTTTTTGTTCTCTCAAAGTGAGTATATATTTGTGTGCAAGTTAATCTGTAAACGTATACATTACGGTGTGTCTGTCAGTGTACGGATGTGAACTAAATAATTCAGAAAGGGAAAACAATAGATCATAGAAATTTCAAATTTGTTATCATCACCCAAATTTGTATCTGCCACGCTGTGAAGGCTTCGACGTCTCAAACTCATAGTTGATTTTTTTTCTCCTCTCATATGGTTGCTATTTACTCATTTATAATTCTATCCTCTTATTAAGACAATGTTTTGTTAAAATTTGATTTTGGGACAATAGTTTGTTCAATTTTGCTTATCATTAACAACCATTTCAGATTATCCCCACAGGAAGTTTCAGAAGGAACTGGAACGAACCTAGAAAAGATTTATATATGCTGATTTCTATGTAGTTGTTTTAAGGAAGAGAATGTAAAAATCAGAATGAAAAGAACGGGAGTAATACGAGAGAATTCATGGAGAATTAAGGAACTTGATGATTTAGACATCAAAGGAGTCAAAGACATACTGGGCGTCAAGAAAAGGACGAATAATGCTGAGTAGGATTCGGAGAATCAGCAAGGAAGTCCAGCTGGTGCTGTCGTTAATCCACTAATAACTTTCAAGTTTTAGAGTCCATGTGGAGGGGAAAAAGTAAACATTAAGTAAAAATTCCTACGACTGCAGTCAACCACCAATTAACAGAGCAATGAATACTTTTAGAAAAATGTATTTATAGATTTGACTTACGGTGACAAGTCTAAATAAGTGACATAAAATTATCTCTCCATTCTACATATATAACATCTCTAACTAATGAGCACAGCGGCATCTAATAACAAGAATATATATCTTTCAGAATGTGACGTAATTATAATCAGCTGTTCTTATTTTTTCTACTTTTTAAATAAAACCTGGAATTCAAGTGATATTAAACAAACAAAAGATCTGGTGTGAAACACTCACACAACTTTCTCTTACTCCAATTCTCAAAATTATAATTGACAAATTTTATAGTTTGTGCACTAAATTTATCGAAATTCGTGGAAAACTAAAAAAAACTGTTCAGTAAAACCCCATTAACGGTTTACTAATTTTCTTGAAACTCGCAATTTTGGCCCTCTATTTATTTCTAATTAATTTTGTTTGGATGATAGAATTGTATAATCAACTATGATAGCACTCTAGAGGAAGCTGTAACCCTCCCCTAAAAGTGCCCTTAAATGAATTTTCCCAGAGAAATGTTTTAAATAAATGATGTAGATCTTTGCATGTTTAGTTTATATTAGGAGTTTCAAGAAAATCGTCGGAGCCATTTTTGAGAAAATTGCGAAAAAGTGAAAAAAAATCATTTAGTAAACTGGTAAAGTAAACGCAATTCCGGTTATCCGATTTTTTTCAAACTCGGAATTTCAACAACATATTTAATTCTAATTTACATTATTTAGATGACAGAACTGTCTAATAAACTGAAATTGCACTTAAGATGAAACCTAACCCCATACCTCCCCCAGAAGTGCCCTTAAATGAATTTTTCCGGAGAAATGTTTCAAATAAAAGTTGTAGCTCTTTGTATGTGTAGTTGATATACAAAGTTTGCAGAAAATCGTCGGAGCCATTTTTGAGAAAATCGCAAAAACGTAAAAAAAAAAAACTAGTACAGTGGTACTTCCGGTTGAGGAATTTTGACAGATAACGTACTGTTGAATCCCATGGTGATATCTACATAGAATACCAAGTTGAACTTCCTGCAATTTTTGGTTTTTGAGCTATGCCGTTCACATACACAAGACCATTTGTTAAAAACCACTTTTTTGAACTCAGGGGACCTCAAAACGGATATTTCCTGTGAAAACTCGAAATCGAAAATTTGACACGATTACAATACTTCCTGTTACTATGAGTGAGAGAAAGGAAAAAATCAATTTTTCTAGAAAAATATGTCTAATAAAAGTGATGATAGGCTTTCATATGAGCAGACTGTATAGAAAAATGAAAGAAAATTTTTGGAGCCATGTTGTACCAAAATGAATATCAAATTTGACCATCCTGCGAATTCTCATCCACGTTGTTTAGCTCCAAGTTCATTCCATTTTTATTACTTCCTCCTACCGTTAGTGAGACAGGAAGTATTGTAATCCTGTCAAATTTTCGATTTCGATCAAGTTTTCACCGGAAATATCCGTTTTGAGACCCCTTGAGTCCAAAAAAGTGGTTTTTAGCAATTGTTATGTGTGTGTATTGGAACAGCTTATCTCAAAAACGACCAGGGGACCAGAGAACAAGCTTTTCAAAAAAGTCGTTCAACCGGAAGTGCCACTTTACTGAATAGTTTGTTTGTTTTTTTCTGATTTTCTCAGAAAAGGCTCAAATGAATTTCTCTAAACTTGCTATATCAACTACACATACAAGAGCTACAACTTTGATTTGAAACAAATTCATTTAAGGGTACTTTTGGGGGTGGAGTGGGGTTAGGTACAGTCTATTATACAATTCCATCATCAAAATAATATTAATTAGAATTAAATATATTGTTGAAATTCCGAGTTTGAAGAAAATCGGATGACCGAAAGTACGTTTTTACTGAAAAGTATTTTTCAGTTTTCTGCTATTTTCTCTAAAACGGCTCCGCGACTTTCTTTAAACTAGAAATATGAACTACACATATAAAGTGCTACAACTTCCTTTTTTTTAGGCATTTATCTTGGTAAAGTCATTTAACGGGGCTTTTGGAGGAGGGGGAGGGTTATGTTGTCCTCTAAAGTGTTATCTCAGTTAATTATACAAGTGTACCCTCTAAACAAAATTAATTAGAAATAAAGAATAGAATTTCAAGAAAATAGTAAACCGGAAGTGCGGTTTTATTGAATACTTTTATCACTTTTTGCGATTTTCTCCATAAAAAAACGCCGACGAATTTCATTAAATTTAAATTAGATAATATTAGTTCATTATAAGGGATTATTGCACTACGACCTAAAAGTTCTACTGTGCACCCGAAACCTTCTCAGTGCTCTGCCGGCCTCAGGCAACAGACATCACTGCTCATCACCGCACCGTGGGCTGTGGAAGCTCCTAGGAATTGAAAATCTAAGGAACAGCCAGCTGGATTAGTGTTCGGGACCTCCGCATTGCGTTGCTAGTCCAGCGCGCTACCAGCAAGCTAATCCCTTCCTACTCCCTTGATTCACGCCAATTAACTATGGAGACCCTAGTTTGTGTACATGTTTGTCCTTTTCTATAAAAAGTATGTCCTTTTCATGTAGAGTGTACGTATTGTGTACAGTTGTGACGAAGTGCATGGAGTACTGAGCTGTGGGAACCCGTGGGGACGCTATTCCCCAAATAACTGTATGCAACTGATACGCCTTGCTGGATAAATTTATACTAACAATAAAATATGTCAGTTAAATTGTTGTGGTGATTGGTTCCGCAGTGTGTAAACTGAATTTGCTCTGTGCAAGTCTGTGTTATCACACTGTCTGAAGCAGGCCATCACGGAAAATGTCTCTGATGATATGTCAGTTAAAAATTGTTGTGTGAGTGTTTCATATCAGATTTTTTTATTTATTATAAGTTGCTTGCTAGTCTTCTCTCAATGTCACTGATAAATTCTTCAAAATCCAGTAGCACATACATTTATATAATTTTTTGCTATGAAAATAACACTTTTTTCTTGATCTGCGACTAGGTGCTAACTACGAGCAACTAAACAACCGCCAGAACACGCAGACGTACTTAGCACATCTATACTGTTTATTAACTATAGCAACAGTTTTCTCATTGGCGGAACAAACGTGTTTTAATTAAATAAAATTTAAAAAAAATCATCATCTGTTTTTCATTTCCTTGATTAAAAAGCGTTCATCATTCAAAAGGGTTCATCATTCAAATCTACCAAGTGCCTTTCATCAATAACAACCTCATCAATTCATAGCAGCGCCTTTCAGACAAATCACATTGAACACATTTGAAATGATGACAGCATTAACAAAACCAAACAATTACAATGTAAAAAAAATAAATAAAATAAAATACAAATAAAAAAAAAAGAATAAGGCGAATAATTTCATAATTTGTTTACACGATTTAAACAAAATTAATCAGCTGTTAAAAGTAAAAGGAAGTCAGCTGTTTAGATAAATAACCAACCTCTCAGCGGTATATAAAATAAAATAAACAATTTTCAAACTGACATTAATGAATAATAAATAGCGAATGAAATGTGAAGGGTAATAGAGAGAAAAAAAAGAGTAAATAAACTACAGACAGAGCACTCTACAGACAACCAGACAAACATATTTAGTGCTCCACAATCAGTCTCATCACTCACTCATCTCATACTAACCAGCTACGCTGTGTACGCCATTTGTGCGCATCCGTATGATTAGATATTTGCACTATGTAATTTCTATTTATAATGCTTCCTTTTCATAAATAATTCTGACTTCAATTAATAGATTTCAGTTAAAATAAAATAAAATTATGTAAATGAAATCATAATATAATAAAAGTTAATTAATTTTGCAATTAATTGTTATTGACTAATTATGGATACATTAATAGATATCTCGTTAATAAAAGTGCCTATCATCTTGCATTTTATAAAATACAACACATTACAATACAATTCATTGAAAAATATTTTAATCGATAGGTAATACTAAAAAAAAAAACAGTCTTGCAAAAATTGAATAATTTGACAATTATTCCACTAAAATTAGTGGCTAAAGTTGTACTTATTTATCTATAGAGTTTAAAAGAGATTTAAAAAAAAAAATGGTGCCCACATATTAATAAAAAAATTATAAGAAAACATAATATAATTTTGCTTAATTTTAATCTAAGATTTTTTACAATCTTTCTGAAGGTTTTTATGGACAACATTCTCTTTGATTTCACCGCATACACATCTTATCAGTTCAGAAAGATCTTTTTGAAATAGTTCTAGCGGTTGTAGACACAATATAATTATTTAACACGAGAGTTCTTTTGCAACGCGTAGCCTGTCGTACTACTGACTTTCAGAAAATACCTTTCAAAAGATCATTTACATGACACTGTGATTCTACGTACTAGTGAATCCTGGGTTCTAACAGAACAAGTGAAAGTCTCCTTGCTGCAAGGAGAAAGAAAAGTTCTCCGAAGTATTCAAAAAGAATGAATATTCTTTGAATTTTATTCACTCTCTTAAGAAGAATTCATCATAGCAACAATTAAGAAAGCTAGACTATGATGGCATGGAACGTGCATAACGAATCCTGAAGGATAGAATTTCAGAAGAACTAAAGTACAGCAGGCAACGAGAGCGGAGATACAGGGAAAATTAAGTTGTTTTTTTTTGTTTTTGTTTTTTATAGAAGATTTAGTAGACGATTAAAAAAAAAAACCGGTTGTAATAGGCCGAAAAATATGAACCGGAAGGAATGGTTTCGGAGTACTTGGGAGAAGGGGCAAGAAATGCAGAGGCTGTTGCAGTTCAGAATTTATTCAATGTTCTTGAAGCTCAACTTCCAAAAAAAAAAAAATTAAAAACAAAAAAGTTTAGATTTAATATTCCGCCTAGATGTCATGAGAAGAGAACCGATAAGAAAGTTTCAGTCCAAATCTGCATCAAATTGGGTGTGGACCATTCACAAGACTTTTGCTTAATGCGTTAACATAAGGCATAAGGGGAGAATGGCGCTTTGGACTCGCACGCGGCGGTCCCGGGTTCGAATCTTGAAAATTCAAATTTGAAATGAAGGAATAGAGAAGTTGACCATGAAAAATGGCTGTGAACGAGTTCACAGGGCCAACAAGAAAAGAGATCGTCGAAGAAAGAAGATAAGGGTGTCACTTATAAACCGATTTTTTTCTGCGTGCACATTCAAGGTTGGTGTGTTAGGAGTGGCGGAACTTAATCAGCACATTGTACATCTCCGTTCTGTCGCCAGTACAGCCATGACTGAGCAAGAGATCTTATCGCGCGTTGCACAACGTTTTATTCTTAAGTTCTTAACCAACGAAGGTTTTAAACCAACAGAAATTTTGACTCGATTAGAAACACAGTTTGGTGACGGTACCCTTTCTCGGGCCCAAGCGTATGATTGGGCTAACAATTTTTAAGATGGACGTCAAAGTGTAGAAAATCAAATTCACGATCGACGACCAAGATCAAGTCTCACAGATGACAACATCCGTGCAGTTCGTATAATCTTATTGAAGGTAAAAATCGATGAAATCGCTTCAGCGGTAGGTATCAGCCATGGAAGTGGCTTCAGAAAACTCTGTGCTCGATGGGTTCCAAAGTTACTGATCACCAAACCAAAAAAAGGTTGGATTGCAAATCACTGAGACTTTTAAATCTATTCTGGTAGGAAGGAGGCTTGTTTTTGAGGCGCATTGTGACATGTGATGTGGACATGGGTGCATCACTGCACACTAGAATCAGAGTAACGAACGGCGACGGAAAAATTTTTGCGACTATTTTTTGGGACTGGAGGGGAGTTTTACTCATTTTCTTCCTACACGATCGACGCACAGTGAATTCTGCCTACTACTGCCAGCTGTTGGAGTCAGGGAAAGCCGCCTACAGAACCAAAAAACGGGTTATCCCAATTAGAGATGTCATCCTTCTTCATGATAACGCCAGGCCTTACGCGGCGCTTTGACAAAGGATAAATTAGTCGAACTGCACTGAGAAATCCTTGAACATCCTCCGTAAAGTCCAGATTTATTCCCCTGTGACTACTTTTTGTCTGGGCCCTTGAAAGAAGCACTGGGAGGAGAACGGTTTGAAATCGCGCAATTGGCCGATGAGTCAACCTCAACACTTCTTTGGATTTGAAGGGATCTTTAAGCTTTCAAAACGCTGGGAAAATTGTGTTAGAGAATATATTGAAAAATATTGTAAACGTAGTTTGTAATTTCTTCATAAATAAATTTATATTAAAAAAAGTACGGTTTATATTTGTCGCACCCTCGTAGGAAAATGAGGGAAGTCATGAAACTGCGACAACAATAGATCGACGAACACACAGGCAACTTAGACGAGAAGAAAAGGTTCCTCTCATCTTTTAAGAGTAGTAGAGAATATCACATCCGCTATGGGAGGCTAATTAAACCCGTAGCAAGGCTAGAATTAAAAAAAGTGGGGCGATGTAGGATAGAGTATGTGCAGAAAGTTAGACTTCCGCTTACAGCAGTAAGAGAAAAAAAATAACGTTCAACTATATTTACTAAAAAGATTTACATAATTATATTAGTTAATTAGTAATGTAACTATATATTACTACGATTACACAACCATCAGTTATAATTATGTTTGTTTATGAATATTTTTTATTATAGTTCCCATTTTGAAATATACATTATTACAAATGATAATTACTGTTTACTAGATATTGAAATTATAATCTCAATGACTACCGTATAATATGAAACATGGAAAACGAATAATAATACTAACGATTGATGATGAAATGCAGATATTAATTGCGCAGAACGGAAATATGTTACAACCTTGCAGGTAGTCCTCATTATGAAAGCAGTTAATTAAGGTTTATTTTTTTGTTGTTATTATTATTACTATTTAGCATAAAAAGTCGAAAGGCAATTAAAAAATTAAAAAAATAGGAAAATGTCATAAAACTGAATAACTATATAATTGTCACATAATTTCCCCTTTAAAAATTATCAATTCCCATTTTCATTTCTGCAATTCTAACAATTCTTATGGACAATTTTTTTTCTTCTTGAAAATTGGAATTTTTGCTGTAAACTTATGGTTTAGGAGCAACAGCTAAAGCCAAAGCTTACACTAGAAAGCACAGCAGTTACCAGAACAACTTCCGTGAAAAACTCGACGAAAAAATATTTCAAAATAAAATTGATAGGCCTATTTGTGAATAGTCAAGTATTTAAAGTTATTATAAAATCGTTGGAACTGTTTTCAAGAAAGTGGAAGAAAAAAAAGAAGATAAATTCAGAAAGTAGCACAGTTCCGGTTGGTGGGGGGTGTCAATATATCTGTAGTGATTGAAACTCCAAGGACCCATCTCAAGGTACTACTCGCAGCCCCATTTTATGGACAAAAGTATCAGTCATCGGGACATTGAGCTGTAGTGGTTTCTAGGGCGGGGAAATCTAATATCTGGTCTTAGAACCCACGTATTAATTTTTAATTCCTAAGTTTTTATTGAGCTAATCCTAGCCCTAAAATGAATATTTGATATTAAATGGCCATTTTACTAATTTTAGGATCTTAATCTTTTACAGAAAAATAATATTATATCTGGAAATTGCTGTTTAATTAATTCTATATAAATATGAGTTTTGTAGGTTTTATAATCCTGAGGTTATTTCGGTCCTTAAAATATTTGAATATACACAATCGAAAAATAAGAAGTCTATAACCGAAAGAAACCTAACTTCCTGACCAATTCTCGAGAACTTAAGAAGTTCAATATCAATTCTAAGTGGTCTAGAACAAATTATCAAATATATATATATAAGTGGCTTATAATAAGAGTAAGAATGTGCCCAGATTGTTAAACGATAGACAGAGCCTGTATGTGTGCTGTGTGTGTGAGCGTGTGAGTGGGTTTTCCCTTGAAGCTAGGATGTAAAGTAAACAGATAGGTCTTATTAGAAAAGAAGAAGATGAACAAAAGATACAAAAAATAAGAAGAGAGAATATAAAATACAAAATTGAAAGAACAAGTTCGAACTGGTGAGAGAAGGGTGTGTGTGTGTGTGTGTGTGTGTGTGTGTGTGTGTGTGTGTGTGTGTGGTTAAAGAGGACTGACAATAGTGGATAAAAGTAATTTACTAGGGTAATGGGGAGATCGTCAATTTAGCCGCGTGTAATAAATGACGGGGGATCTATTACGTTAAGAGAGAGGATAAAGATCACCTTCTCTCCTGGGTTATTTAGTTTGGTAGTGGGAGATTTTCTTTTGAAGTGGCCGCCAACATGGGCGGAGCGCTTGTTGATTGGACCTAGCCACTTACAAAAAGGAGGTGTGTATCTGTAGGACCACGCCTACTTAAAAGCAAAACAACGATAATGATAGTAGGAGCAAAAAAAAAAAAAAGAAAAAAGAAAAGGCAACACCAAACACGTTTCTAGTTGTAGCCTGAGTTTAGGGAGAAGGGGGGACAGGTTTAGTACCAACAAGCACTCACACATACAAACACACATTAACAAAGGCCGAGGGTCCCTCACTCCCTCCACTTCAGTTTTGTGGTGTGTTTAGTAACACGCTCTCTAACAGCTCAACCAACAACCAACAAGACAAAGTTAGTAGTCAAACGGTCGGATGGGTACGGTTATGATCAGGACGACATGGTGAACATGGCCGCTGAGGAAGAGCTCGATATACCGGAAGAGATACGCAATGCCGGTAGTGGTTGTAATGAAGATGTAAAATCTGAAGATGAGATTAGTGTCGGTTGTCCAAGTCCTGCGCCAAAATATTCGGAAAGTGAACTATCTAGATCATCTGAAGAAGAATTGCATGATGATTATTTTAAGCCATTGAAACGATTAAAAATGATGCAAATCGAACAGGTCAGCTATAGTATCGGTGGTAATAATAAAAAAATTAAAAAACCAAGACCGCCTAGAAGGCAAAGTCTGCCGGAAGATCATGGTAACAGTGCTGGAAGTGGTGTGAAGAGTTTCTCCATATTGGACATACTGAACCATAGGCCGGCCAAAGAGACGAGAATTGTACGACCATGGGATATCGGTGCCGAGAGTACATCCTGTGTACCGCCTCCAGCACATAGAGGACTTTTACCGCCCCCGCTATTGTATCGGTTGCCGCCGGCACCAAGACCTAAATCCGCTGAACTGTATGAAACCTGTAGTTCTGGCCGGTCGTCTACCGGCGGTTCAGACTGCTGTACATCGCCGGACATTATCAACTGTGTAAGTCCTAGAAGGCCGCCTCCGTCGCAACAGGTCCAACGGAAGGGCAAGAATGATACTTCACCGCTGGACGCCCTGTTCCAGATGACATCAAAAACATTTGAAGAGCTCAACGGTGAATCACAAGGTAAAGAAAAAAAAAAAACTAAAAATAGTTACTTGCATGATGCTCAATTATACAAATAATTCCAATAATATCCAACTTTTGATCTCTACAAATAAATCATCAAACCTAAAGTTTCATTTTAAAAAATTATTTACATAGATTGGCGCTGCTAAATATTGTAGAACATACACCTGCCTTAAAGCTATTTGTAACCTTTAACGCGATTATTTTCACTAAGGTGAACTCCACTTATGTTTCCAAAACTGCTGGAGACTCTTACATAACCATACAGGTCAACAAAAACCTATGAGTCTGTTGCTTGAAACAAAGAAAGAAAAAGAATCTGGCATGGAACACTCATACGGCTTTCTGTATTCACATTATCTAAATGACATTATAGAAGTTGCAGCCTCTAGAAAAATTTTCCCAAACAATAAACTTTTAACTAAAAGTGACGGCTATAATGAATGTATATTATCTGCATAACCAGATTCAAAGAAAATTATTGGAGCCGTTTTGTTTAGTAAACCGGGAACACTAGGGGGGGAAAAAAAGCCGTAAAGTTGCACTCCCCGTTTTTTTTTTGCAAACTCTATAATTTTTGCCATACATTTAATTAGAAGTTAATAAAATTCGTGTGGTACGGCTGGAAGTAAAAACCAAGATGGAATACCTGCCAACGTTTCGATAAATTTATTAAGTTGTTCAAGGCGGCAAAATTGTATTCCGAAAGAGTAGTGTGTAAAAGTATAATGTTAATGTTGTGTTTGTATAGATGTGTTGTTAAAATGTGACCGCGAACAGTTACAATGTGTCAGTTAGGTACACAGCCACATTTTTACAAGACATCTATACACAACAAATACGCATACATTACATTTTACACACTACACTTTCGGAATACATTTTTGCCTTGAGAAAGATAGTAAATTTATTAAAACGGTAAATTCATTCCATCTTGGTTTTTATTTCCAGCCGAACCACACTAATTTTAATGTAATTTACATCTAAATATTATATTAATGCACTGTAATAAATTATTACAACTTCTACAGATTAAAATAATTTTTCCGGAATGATGCTTCAACCAAAATAGATAGGTGATTATTTTCTTTAATTTGATAGAAAAGTTTGCATTAATTTTTGTTTCTACTTGTCCATTACTTATACTTTAAGGTAATTCTTATGTTATTCATTAAATAGGTTTTTATTACTTCATTTTTCTATGAGATACATATAAAAGTCTTGTCTTATCTTCCTCAACCGGTCATTTTTTCTCAGCAGGTCGACAAATTAGCGATCTTTTATAAAATTACCGCGTCTGAATCTCAGTCGAATCTATAGGGAAATTGGAATCCGGGTAATTAAAAAATGATCTCTTTCTGATCTGACAGTGAGATTCTCAGAAAATGAGAAGCGTTCACATAAATATTTGGTGACAAAGTGCTAATTAACACTAGGGAAATCAGAAGACATTAATCATCATTTTAAAAGGCTTGGAGATAACAACAACAACGAACTCTAAAAAGGCATTTAGGCAAGAAAAAGGAATGAACAAATCTTTAATTGTTGTGGTTGGTTCCGCAGAGCTGGTTCCGTGATAGCCTGCTTCTTTTTTGTGGTCATCGACCGGTTTTGGACGTTCGCCCATCATCAGGATGTGTTTGTCAAGACATGTGATAACATTGATTTGCACAAAGCAAATTTAGTTTATACACTCATTTTTCTATGATATATATATATAAAGTCTTGTCTTATCTACCTCAACCGGTCATTTTAGCTCAGCAGGTCGACAAATTAGCGACCTTTTATAAACTAGGAATGTATAAACTAAATTTGCTCTGTACAAATCTATATTATCACACTGTTTTGACAAACGCATCCTGATGATGGGCGAACGCTCGAAACCGGTCGATGACCACCACAAAAAAGGAAGCAGGCTATCAAGGAAAATATCTCTGATGAAAACTTTACTTCTCTGTAATTAGAAGAAGATATTGTAGAGATAATGAAACTACCGAAACTTTTATGAAGTAAAAAAAAAAAATATGGCGTGAAACAGATATAATACGACCTTCTCGTACTACAATTTACATAGTTGTATAATTGTCAAACTTACTCCGCAAACTTGTCATTTTTACTTAATGTTTAGTTAGTTATCTTTAAAAGTTTTTAGGAAATACTGAAACTTCCGGTGAACTAATTTACTTCAAATTCGTCGATATTTTTTAATTATAATCAATAATATAGATGATAGAATAACAAACTAAAATGGCATTTTAGAGGAAAGCATAAAATACTACAACTCCCGCCCCCACCAAAAAATTCCCTCTTAAATGAATTTTCCCGGAAAAACGTTTCAAAGAAAAATCATTCATCTACATATATGTGTTATTTGTACAAAGTTTAAAGAAAATCGTTGGAGCCATTTTTGAGAAAATCGCAAAAATAAAATCCATTCAGTAAAGTGTTTTACTTCCGATTAATGGATTTTTATCAAAATCTAATTTGTCGGGATTCATTGACAGCACATAAACTAAATATCAAGTTTAAACTTTTCTGCGATTACCTTCTTCTTTTTTTTTTCGTTTATACTGAAACTAATTATTTAAAAAAACACTTTTGGGGACTCAGGAGACTTCAAAATGTATATTTCCGGTGTGAAAACTTGGTGTCAAAAATTTGACACGTTTACAGTATTTCTTCTTACAAATAAAATGAATTAAAAATCCAGCAATACAAAAGTAAGATATCCCTCAATTGTATCTCTAAATAAATAAATAACTACATTTTTCAGAGACATTTTCCGTGGTAGCCTGCTTCATTTTGTGGTCATCGACCGGTTTCGGGCGTTCGCCCCATCTTCAGGATGCGTTTTTCAGGCAGTGTGACAACACAGACTTGCACAGAGCAAATTTAGTTTACACACTGTGAAAAACGCATCGTGAAGATAGGCGAACGCCCGAAACCGGTTGATGACCACAAAATGAAGCAGGCTACCACGGAAAATGTCTCTGATGCTTTCCAGCTCTGCGGAACCAACCACCACAACAACTCCATTTTTGTTTTTTTCTTGTTCTTGTTGAAAATAAAAATGAAAATATGTAAATTTTTGTTTTTTATTAATAATTGTGCGTTGTTTCAATTTATTAAATTGAACATAATTACGTATATTAAATTTACTAAAATATGACCTATAATTCTTAACCAAAATCATTTGACCGGTTATCGTAGAAATAGTTACATATAAGAGCGCCGATTACATTTAAGTGTTATAACTGAACAGTTTTTTAATAATTACCAAGTTTAATGAAAGAACTCATTGGAGCTGCCGTTTTTGTTAAAATTGTGGAGGGAAAAGAAAAGTGAAAACGAGAATACAATAAATTTGAAATATTAGTTCACGCCACCAAGCATTCTGCGATTTTTGATGTTTTTTTTGTTTTTTTTACTTTCCAAGTTACGAAAGTTATGTATAAAAAATATTTTTTAAATTCCGAAATTTCTTCGGATTTATTAAGAATAAAATATAAAGGCAGGGATCATTGGTTGGTTCCGCAGAGCTGGAAAGCATCAGCGATATTTTTCTTGAAAGCCTGTTTCTTTCTGGTGGTCACCGACCGGTTTTGGGCGTTCGTCCATCATCAGTATGCGTTTTGTCAAAACAGTGTGATAATATAGACTTGCACAGAGCAAATTCAGTTTATACACTCCATTCCAATTTAAGTTATTTATACACCTCCACTTTTGAGAGTGTATTAACTGAATTTCCTCTTTGCAAGTCTATGTTATCAAACTGTTTAGACAAAAACATCCTGATGAAGAGCGAACGCTCGAAACCGGTCGATGACCACAAAAAAGAAGAAGGCTGTCACGGAAAATATCTCTGATATTTTAAAATGAATATTTATTTTCTTTTAAATAATTATTAAATGACTCAAAAAACAGTGGCCGTAAATTGCAAAATAAATAAAATAATAGAAACTTAAATAACATATGTAATTATCAAACTTCTTCTGTAAAACATTTATTCTCTTTGTTTAAATTTAATTTTGCATATTTGTAATTTATTTTCATATATAATGGCTAATTAGATAAAACTCTGTTTATTACTCTTATAAAAAAAAATTGGCCATTTTAATATTTTACACTGTGAAATTACAAAAAAAATGTTTATATTTATTTCAAAGTTTCAAGTTTTTTAATGAAGACTTCATAAAATTATGACGATTAAACAAGGATATAGTTCGCTTAGTTTAATTTTTAATTGTTGGAAAATGATAGATTTGAAAAAATACATTCTTTGCTGCGTTCTTTTTAATTTAAGGCGCGTCAAGATCTATGGTCATTTGCGGCCGGAAATGCCAGTGCATCTGCCAGTGCGGAAATCTCAGTGCACTGCCGGGCCTCTGGGTAGTGTTCTCTCATAACAGACAACACTGCCTATCACCGGACAGTGATCTGTAGAGGCTCGTAGGAAGCGAAAATCTAAGGGTAGCACATGGCTGGATTCGAACCCACGATCTCCGCGTTGCTAGTCCAGCGCGCTACCGCTGAGCTAATCCTTTCCCTCCGAAATATTTACAATTTTCTTTAGAACTGCATAAAAATTATTTGACAAATTATATAAGAAATTTAAAAAAATTTAATTAATAAATATTATATTAACCAATTATCCTATATACAAAAACCAAAATCATAGGACCCTATCAGAACCTCGTATTTAAATTGGGCGATATGGCGGGGGAAAAAAAAAGAAGGGCTAAAACCATTCAGTAAAGTTCTCAGTTTTTTGGTTTATAGATTCTGACCGAAACTTTTTTGAATCCGGAATATCCTAGATGATTTTATATTATTTTGTTAAAATAGTATTATTTGGTTGAACATTTGCGAAGGGGGGGGATGCAAATAATTTCCAAAAATTACCCGCTAAGAGGGCCCAGTTCTGTATTTATTTTTTATAAGAAACAATAATAATAAATTATAATTAATACTGAAACATATGTTAATTTTTGCAAATTGCTTCAAATTTTAGTGTTAATTGAATAGTGAGTTATTTAACATTTAATTAAATAAAATTATAATTATTATAAATTATTAATAATTATCAAAAAAAATATTAATCAATGAAGCTTAAATTGTTAAACCAACATAATTTTAAGTATAAAACCTAAGAAATAAGCATTTTTTTTTTTTTTTTAATATAAATAAATAATCAGGTATTATAATAACTGTAATTATAATTAAATGAAATAATTACAAGAATAAATAGGAATTAGGAGTAAAATTAATACTCTTCAAAAAAAAGGAGACAAATTTGAAGAGGTATTTAATTTATCACTTTAAAATTAAAAAAGTTAAAAAAAAAACAAAGAAAACTGACCAAAAAAGTAAGAGATAAAAAAACACATACTGTAATTTAGAATAATTGAGTAATTTGACAGATAATAAATGTCTATTAAGAAAAATTAAAAACGTCTTAAAATAAAAACCATTATAATAAATTTCTATAGCCGACAAAAGAAATATTTGGACTTTTATTTTAATAATATGAAGTTTCTTCTTAAAATTAATTAAAAAAAAGAAAAAAGTTTCAAATAAAAGTAATAGGTATCACAGACATTCTCCGTGATTTGATGATTCTAGAAACAGAATGCGGAAAATGTCTCTGATGCTTTCCTGCTCTGCGGAACCAACCACCACAACAAAAGTAATAGCTATTACGTGTGTGTTGATAGTAAATACGAAATTTAAAAAAAATAATTGTTCCAGCCGTTTTTTTTTAAGAAAATCGTGAAAACCTGAAAATGTTTTGCTTTCGGTAGATGAATGTTTGGATCAAAAGTTTTGTGCACCAGTTGCGGTAGTAGTATCATCTCCTGTCTAAATGGAATACCAATTTGGTAGTTCCTGCGGATTCGCAAAAAACAGAAGACTTTAAAAACCTGTATTTTGCAGTGAAAAGCCTATTTGGAAAAAATGACAGAAGAGAAAAATAAATAGTCGACATTCCGGCAAGAGTTAACTATACTGCTGCATATCAATTACACTAAACACTGTTGTTGTGGTGGTTGGTTCCGCAGAGCTGGAAAGCATCAGAGACATTTTCCGTGGTAGCCTGCTTCATTTTGTGGTCATCGACCGGTTTCGGGCGTTCGCCATCTTCAAGATGCGTTTGTCAGACAGTGTGACAACACAGACTTGCACAGAGCAAATTCATTTATACACTCCAGTTTACAGTTTATATCACAAAATGAAGCAGCGATACCACGAAAAATGTCTCTGACACTAAACACTCTTTATATTTCCTTCACGAAAATTCTAGCCTTGATAAAGGACAATAAAAATTGACGAAATGGTGATTTCACTTTTGCCGGAAGCTCTTGTAGCTCGCCAACTGTTTGAATAGAATAAAAAGGGTTTCTTTATGGCTATAATATTTCTTAATAATTGTGATGCTTACAACATTGATGATATATTAAGAGCATTATTGATGCCTGCATAACCTTGTACCAAGAGAGCAGAAAGTTCTCTGGAAATGTTGGCAAGTGTAAAAGACAATAACATTTCTTTGTTTTATTACCGGTCAAGCTGTAATACCATATATTATAATGGATTGTTTAATGATCGAGTGAAGCAACAACTTTAAATTGCAAAAATAATTTGTATTAACTAAATGTTTATAAATGATAATTTTGATTTAAGTATCAAATCCACTAAAAGAACTTAATTTTACACCAATTTTGTTGTATACTTATGTCAAAGTCATTGTTTTTGGGTAATCCGCGGAACTAGCAAACATAAGAGTTATTTTTTCCCGTGAAAGCCTATTTCAATCTGTGATTTCCTCAGTCGCGGCACCAGCTGTTTTTATTTTTCTTTTTTAATCTTATCCTTTTTATTTGAACCATTTTTCGGGCGTTCTCCCATTTTTGGGATGCTTCATCAAAATCAATTTACACGTTTTTTTTTGGATTGTAATATGTATAGTAAGACGGATTTTGCTTTATAATCTGACACGTTCCATATGGTTTCCATTTTTAAAAGGCACTATATTTTTGGGTCTTTAAAAACTGATTCTATCCTATGCAAGACTATGATATCACCCTATTTATTAAGAAATCATAAAGATGGGGGAACGCCCTAAACGATCTGTGATGACAAAAAAAAACTGACATTAATTGCAAAAAAATCTCTGATGATTAAATTCATTTTTGAAATACAAGGGCATTAGAGAAGCGATTCAGCTATGCTCTCTGCTTTCTATCTTGCAATGGATCCGTTTCCACTGCAACAACAACATACACGGCGAAGAGGTTGATAATAGACTTGCCAAAATGTGTGCCCAGATTAGCTAGAGAGCAGACTCATTGCTGCTGATATCAGGGAAACAATAAGTAATTTCCATACAATGGATTGCTCCATTAGCTTTCAAGGTGAAACGACCCTGTAGAGAGGCTCATTGCAATATGGGGCGAAACGAAGGTTTCTAACAAACCATTGACGCGGTCTCAACCCGGAAAATCAAGTGTTTTTCATGAAAATGCCCGCGGAAACCTAAAATTTCTTGCACATTATTTATATAGTGGTTTAGGTTAAGGTTGTGGTGGTTGGTTCCGCAGAGCTGGAAAGCATCAGAGACATTTTCCGTGGTAGCCTGCTTCATTTTGTGGTCATCGACCGGTTTCGGGCGTTCGCCCATCTTCAGGATGCGTTTTTCAGACAGTGTGCCAACACAGACTCGTACAGAGACTTAGTTTCACACTAACTCAGTTTCAAACTCGTTGTGTGAAACTAAGTCTCTGTACGAGTCTGTGTTGGCACACTGTCTGAAAAACGCATCCTGAAGATGGGCGAACGCCCGAAACCGGTCGATGACCACAAAATGAAGCAGGCTACCACGGAAAATGTCTCTGATGTTTAGGATAAGGTTTAGGATATGTTAAAACCTGGGCCTGGATTTTCGTTCTAGTCCCAGTGGTTGTTATTCTTTAGGGGTAGCTATATGGGCCCTGGGAGGCTTTGGTAGCGTAGGGTTTGCCCTCCCCTTCTGTGAATAATAATAATAATAATAAGATAAGGCTAACGAAATATATGCAGAGGAAAAGAAGGATAACCCTGCAGCTTAATTTAAGAGTGAGACTGTGTTTCAATCTTTTATGGCGGTAATGTATGGAAGGATGTCGTTGGCTTTTCCGCGGATTAGGATGACAGTCTAGAGTGGAGAAGAATTTCAGAAAAAGAGAAACTAAATGCGATCATGTCAAATTTCGAAATTGAGTTTTGCATCGGAAATACATGTTTTGAGGTCGCCTGAGTCCAAAAAAAAAAAAGTTTCAGCGAATGGTCTGTCCGATATGCGGACCGAAATATATACCTATGAAAAACGAAAAAACGCATGAATCTCAAAACTGAAACGAAGGCAAGTAAGCTTCGTCAAAATCGGAATGCGACTTTACGGAATGTTTTCTTTTCCAGTTTTTCGTTATTTTCTTTAAACTTCGTATAATATCTACATACTCGTATATAAATATCAATCACTTTTATTTGAAACAGTTTCCCAAATTTTTTTTTTCTTTTTTTAGGGGTTCTGGGGGAACAGTAACGTTAATCTTTCCTTAAAGTATTTTTTTAATTTAATGTATAATTCTTCAACGTCTATAATATTAATATATCGTCAGAAATATTTTCCGTGACAGCCTACTTCTTTTTGTGGCCATCGACCGGTTTCGGGCGTCGCCTATCATCAGGATGATTTTATCAAAACAGTTTGGTAACATGAGTGTATATTTTTTGTTATTACACTGTTTTGACGAAAAACAACGTGATGATAGGCGACGCCCAAAACCGGTCGATGGCCACAAAAAGAAGCAGGCTATCACGGAAAAATATCTCTGATACTTTCCAGCTCCGCGGAACCAACTACAACAAATATTATTATATATTAAAAGCATCGCTAGAATTCCAAATTTGAAGAAAATCGGGGAAAACGGAAGTGTAACTTTTATAGAATAGAATTTTTTGAATTTTTTTTTAGAATTATCTCGAAAACAACCACCAACCATTTTCTTAACTTCACAGAGTAAATCTATCACTATTATTTGAAGCATTTGTTTTTTTAATTATTTTAGGTTTCTGCAGAATTTGTGGCGTTGTTAAATTTAAAATTTTATTTCAATATTATTAGCGCTATCTTTTGGATTGTAATGTAAAACTGCATGACGACATGAGCAATGGGATCCTACCAGTATGTAACCCCCACCTAAATCTATATTTACGATAGAGCGCTGGGGGGGGGATTTAAATTTAAAAAAAATTTGTCACTTTTCTAATTGTATTTATTAACTGCATCAGTAAGAGAAAGTCGTGTGAGTGTTTACGATTTTTTTTTTTTTTTTTTTTTTGTAAAAGTTTCGACCGGTAGAACAGCTGGTTTTTAAAAATCATCGATCAATCCTCTTGAAATATAATATCGATAAAGTCCCATATATAGTTAAATAATAGCACATAAATGTAAAGTGCTATAACAGAAATAAAATGAACGTCCTATAAAAGGAGATAGAAACAAAGTAAAAAAAAAAAAAAACAAAAAAAAAGTTGATTATGAAAGGTTTTGAGCGGCGGCATCAGTGTAGATTATAGAGATGGCAGTGGTCAGCCCCGTTACACACCGAGTGTGTGTAGAGCGACTTTACATTAGTACACTGTCCGGTAGCGCTACAGCCTGCGGCCACTCTCTCATTACAACAGTCAATCTGTCTGTAATAAACTGCATATATATATATATATACATATACACTTCTTTTACTTCTTCTGTTATTCTTCACTTTTCTTCAACTGTTTCTTCAATGTTCTTCCAATCTAATTGTACAAAAGTGTATATCACATGAAGTACATATATATAAATATAATTTGCTTTTAATATGCACATATTCTCTCTTTTGTTTTACTTAATTCTTTTGTTTCTCCAGTCAGTTGTTTTTGTTTTAAATCATCAATTATGGTTTAATGAAGTACTGTCCTTGAAGATTATCTCCTCCTCTTTATTAAGAAGAAGAAGAAGCACCTTCATTTGAGCCTAAAAATAATCTTCTTTCCCTTACAAAAGTGATCATCCCAGAATTACATGTTATCTGTTATTTTATTTTATGTTCCCTTCATTTCCTGTAATTAACTGCCTCTCAAGAATTTTTTTTTTTTTCAGTGGTTTCGTCTTTTGCCTTTTTAAGTTTTATGAACATGCGATAAATTTTCCTGTAGATACGCGTATGGTGAAAAATTGTTTTTCAATGATAGATTCCTTTCCAAATAGATTATATACTGCAGAAAGTTTTCATGATTAACTGGCCAAAATTAAGGGAAGAATTCCGTGGACTAGAAACAAAAAAAATCTTTCTGGATAAATGCCCTTCCCCACCAAATAATTCTGGTGTGAAATACTCAGACAAATTTCTCTTAATCCTCTTAATGTAGTATTGTATATAAAATGATGAAATTTTATTTAAATTTCAAATTTTGCTTATGTTAAATCTATTATTAGTGGCGTCCGAAGCCGAAGCTTTCTTAGTGCACTGCCGGCCTCCCGACTGAGCGAACTGAGCAACAGCAAAACGCAATAGCTAAAACGCACAAAACAATACGTTTTCTAATGGCATACTTAGTAGTCACCTTAATTTGTCATAAATAAATTATTAAAAGTAGATTTTTATATCTGTACAGTTAGTATTCCAAAGGAGGTTTAAAGGAAATCATTATAGTGGTATAAGATTTTTAGTCTCTAACATATCACAGACTAACATACGTCAGTGCACATTCCCAGATTCGTTCATATCAGACGGAAATTACGAAACCCTAAAAAAATAAAGAACTATGGTTTCCATTTTAAGTTTTTTCTATCCATCCCCGTATTTTTTGTTTTTTTTAACAAATTTCCCCCCCAATTCTATGGCTATCATTACTTTCTTATAGCACTTCATCCGCATACATAATGCGCATGCTTATACACATTTCCTGTACTTTTGATCTTTATCAATGGAAGATTTTCAGTTGTGTTCTTACGTCAAGCAGAACATCATGTTTTTCTCAATTATTCCCCAGCCCCGCCGGGTCCTTCATCCTCTTTCACCTACATTAATTTCTAACTCTTGATTACAGTTCTATTAAAGTTGTGGGAAACTTTATTGTTATCAGATATTATAATTTTGAATTTTTTTTTTTGAAAGCTGAAAATAATATTCTATTATCGAATTTAATTAGCTATTTGTTTTGGAAAACAGACCGGTCTAAAGATGCTTTTTTGTGACTATTTTTGATGGTCAATAATTTGATTATAACAATTTTTCTAGATAACTCATTATGTAAAAATATTTGGCAGTTTCTCTAAATTATTTTTAAGAAACTAGATATTAAGTAAAGATACAGTTGTTGTGTGGTTGGTTCCGCAGAGTTGGAAAGCATCAGAGACATTTTCCGTGGTAGTGTGAAAATGTCTCAGAGTGTGAAAACTAAGTTTGCTCTGTGCAAGTCTGTGTTATCACACTGTCTGAAAAACGCATCTTGAAGATGGGCGAACGCCCGAAACCGGTCGATGACCACAAAATGAAGCAGGCAACCACGGAAAATGTCTCTAAAGATACAGTTTTTCATGGTCACTATACTTCGATTGAAATTTCTCTGATCTGTGCCACACACATATTCTAGAACCAATCTTAGATGCAAAATTAATTTTTTAATTGGGCCCCATTAAATTTTTCCTTTCGTATACTCCTAGTAAGAGGAAGTATTGCGATCGTGCCAGATTTTCGAAATTGAGTTTTTACCGGAAATTTGTTTCAAGAGATATGTGTATACACTACTACATGAATACGAAAAAAAATATTTTTAACGAATGGTCTGTTTGTATGTGTGTGTGTGTGTGTGTGTGTGTGTGTGTATGTTTATGTGTGTCTGTGTTAATAGAATATCTCAAAAACGAACATTTGCTAAAACTTGGTATTCCGTTTAGGCATAAACACCGCAAGATTTCAGGTAAAATCCATCAACCGGAAGTTCTACTGAATTATTTTTCAGTTTTTCGTCATTCTTCTCAAAAACGGCTTCTTCAGAATTTTCTTTAAACTTCGTATACTATCTGCACATATAAAAATACCTTATCACATTTATTTGAAATATTTTCCCGCAAGAAAAATTTGTTAGGGAGTTCTGAGGAAACCGTTAAGCATTATGCTTTCCTTTAATGTATCATTGTAGTATAATATATGATTTTACCACCAACATATATTAATATTATTAGAAGCATTGATAGAATTTGACTTTGAATAGGATTTTGACTTTCTTTTTTTTTTGGAATTTTCTTTTAACTTTGAATTCCTGTTGCATAGATAGAAACGTATCACTTTTATTTTAATTTTTTTTTTTAATTATCCAGGGTGGTGACAGTCATTATATTCGGACAAAAATGATATGTATTAAATGAAAGTAATATTTAGATTGCGGGGCCAGTTGCTTAATGTTAACTTTAATGTAACTCGACCAGAAGAAGCCAGAAAGTGTACTCTGTGTTCTCTCAATGTTTATGAAGATACATTGCATTATTTTGAGGTGTGTTCGGTATTAATTGAGTATAGACTAAGATGGCTAGGGAAAAAAACAATTGGATCGGACTGAAATCATTGAGTTATTGAATGGAAAGAAATGGAAAGATCTGTTTTATTATCATGTAACAGCCGGCAAATATAGATCCCTTTTGATAACGGAATATAATGGCTAGTAAACGGAAGTAGACTAGGAATTTTTTGATTATTTTATATATGTAGTATTATTTTTTCAGTTTTAATTTTATGTTATCATAGCAGTATATAAACAGAGCGTGCTTTTGTTATTTTTTCTACAGTATAAATTTAAGATAGTTTGCTTGAATTCTGTGCCTACTGCAACTCGGACTGACGGATTTATCCAGGTCCTATGAGTTTAGGTGTAATACTATATATTAGGATTGATTAAATGTACTTATGTATATATTTCAATAAACTTATAAACTAACTAACTAAACTAATTATCCAGGCTTTTGCAGCTACCGTCCTACAGAATATTAGGGCTTTTTGGAAAGCTCTCTGGTTATCGGTCTTAGGACGAAGTTTCTAAGTATAGTTGCAATAGGCTTTTTCTGGGTAACTGATGGGTATCAGACAGTAAAAATTTAGAATGAAACATATCAAAGTTTTCTACTTGGCTGTGGGATATATGTAGAAGGGGTGGTCGCCATTAAGCCAAAACCCCTTATTCTAAAAGAGCTCTTCCCATTCTTCTAGATCTCAATAGTTTGCACATAGAATACATGGTGAGTGGGTATGAGAGAATTAGCCTGTTTAGATACTACAAACCCATGTAGTTGTATACATCAATCCTGTGTGTAAGTGTTGAAAGTGTTGTTATTAAGTGGTTTCATGTTGTCAGACTGGGATATCCTGCAGAGCCGCCAAAGATCACTGAAGAAGTGGCTAGTCCAATTCCCTTTTACGGAAAACAGTTCACATATCCATGAAGCTCGCTTCTTTTTTTCTTAGATCTGACAGGTTACGGGATATTCATTCTATCATTAGTGTTCGATCTATAGAGAAACAGAAGAAGTCAACGTTTCCTACCTTTTTTTTTAATCCAAACACTGAAATTGGATGATAATCTGATACCGGTCACAAATTCAAGAAACAGAAATAACCACTGACGGACACAATCTAACCCGGCCATTTTATTGTTTAGGCCAGATAATCAATTGAAACATAACTTTGACAATATTCTCCCATAATTCTCGTTAATTTCCCACGTGTTTACAACCACATAAGGAATATTCAATATAATTAGTACAACAAAATATTTCTGCTCAAATAGAGTACGCTCAATCTCAATTAACCATTTTTAATAATCATTCATTCTTTTAGTATATTTCGTTAAATATTTTCTCACCTTAATTGATATTTCTCACCTTTAAATTAAGGCATTGTATGAAAATAATTAACAAGGTATGAAAAGACAAAGAACCAATTAAAAATTAAAAAAAAAACCTTGTTATCAAGTATTATGATTAAGTTGGATTATAATTTGCAAATAATACCAAGTTTGAAATAGAATACAACTAATGAATGCCAGGAAATAGTTTTTAATCAGCATCGTTTTACTTTCTCTTACTCCTGGTTAAATAAAGTATTACGATCGTATCAATTTGTTTTGAAAATATGATGGATTTAAATGACAAAAAGTCCTGATTAAGTTCAAATAATATGTATAAAACACTTTATTATACAGTATCGAGCTTTCAACCTAGGAGCCAGGTCATTCTCAAGATGACACAATGAAGCTGATTTTATACATATTATATTAGGCCTTTTTGACATTTAATTCCAAGTAACATATTTTATAAAAGTTATTAAGTCCAATAAACAAAAAGTTATAGAATATAATTTGAGTTCCTCTAGTGTATCAATAAATGTCTTTTAGCGAACAGTCTGTATTGCTGAGGGAGTACAAAGTTATTATTTTGTTTAGATACCATCATCCGATCTGAATGGTAGAAAAAAGGTCAAAATTTGTCAATCAAAAGTGGGAAATCCTTCTTCTTCTTTTTTTCATTTTTTAGCGTTTTCCTCGAACGATTTCCTTTAAACTTTGCAAATTAACTAAACAATATAATCTTGTCAATTTTCATTATAACCATTCTACCAGGAAAATCAATTTTTTTTTTTAAGATTGTGGGAGATGCTGCCAGATTCAACATTTCCCTAAATGACCACTTCAATACAATTCAGCACTACTTCCCATATGTAACATTAAAAGAACTGCTAAAATTCCATTTATGAAGAAAATCGTTTAGCTGGAATTGTGACTTTACTGTTACTGTATTCTCTCGATCAGCGATTTTATTTAAACTGCATACACGATATAAAGTTATCTATCACTTTTATCTGAATTTTTTTTTTGGCGAATGATGGCAGGAAATGGTAATTGATGATACTGAAGAATAAAACACAAAGCTTCCAATAAAGAAAGCAAACAATTATGAAAAACTAGTCTACTTACTGAACGTAACTCTCTGTATACATTGTCCACACTTGTATTCATTCCAATACCTATGTTTTATATATAATCACTTATTATCATATGCTCTATCCTTTGTACGCTTATGCTCTAACTTACTATTTGGACTACTGTATACGCAAATCATATTTTAATCGGTTTCGGGCGAATCCATTATTCGGAAATGTGACCTTTACTGAATGATTCTTTCAGTTATTTTCATGATTTGCTCGAAAATGGCTTCAACGAATTTCTTTAAACATCATATACCGTATATATATATATATATATATAAACAATTCTCGGAAAAATTTCTATTTTTCTGAGTTTTTGAACGGGTAGTAATAGTGATTTAACTTTCCTCGATGTATTATTGTTCTAACATCCATATAATATAACTGTACACCAGAAACATTGCCAGAATTCCAATTTGAGGAAAATCTGTTAACAGGAAGTGTGACTTTACATAAACCTATCTATGCGATACTTATAAACCTATTTATACTTTTATTTTTAAAATTTTTCCAAAAAAAATGAATTGATTTTAGGTAGTACTGCGGAAATTGTGGCGTTAAATTTCAAATATTGTGTTTGTTCAATATTATTAGCGCTGTCTTCTGTACGATATTGTAATAATTTCGTAAGTAATTAATAAGAGAAAGTCGTGTGAGTGTTTCACTCCAGATTTCTTTTTCCCCCGGTAGAATTCAAAGGTAGTACAAAATAAATAAACGGAAACTTCACTCATTTCAGCTGGTCACCTCTCGCAACTATTTAAAACATAACTGAACTTTAAAACAAACATATGTATAAGACGTGTCGTTTCATTGGCTTAAAAATAGTTTTTTTTATTTAATTCGAAATTTGTGTTGATAAATGTAACATGTCGAGCTATTAGTTTAGTGTGAACGACCAATTAATTTTTTTTTCTTTCTTTCTTTCTTTAAACTTGTCTGAAGTTCAAATAAATAAATAAAAAAAAAAAAAATCTAGTAACACTAAACAAACATTTGTCGTATCGCCTAATTTACAATTATTCATTCTGAGTAGATCCCTGTCTAACTAAAGAGGAACACAGGCTAGACGGAAAGGAACTTGGATTAAAGATCGATGATGGCAAGGCAGGGGAATCTCTCTCTCTCTCTCTCTCTCAGAACTTCTCCTCTATTACAGAAAGCTCCAACACCAATTTTTTTGGACGTTCACCAAAACAATACAGTCTTGCCACTCTATAATTCTTAAAACTAAATTTCTCACTTCTCTCTAAATCTCGTTATTTAATTTTATACATATATTAATAATCTTTTATTATTTGAGAAGCATTATTTGTAAAAGTGATAAATCTCGGCTATATATCTATCACACGGTATATTTTAAAATATTAATCGCCAGAACAATAAGAGACAACTAACGCTCCCAGAGGAGCTAATTTTTTGTACTCATGGTCGTGGCTTTTAGATATCTCCTTGTGTACAAAACTATTCCTATCTTTTCTCGAAGCTGTTAATGTAAAGTATCTTTGGCAATAAAAGTGAAGAAGAATTCGTCTGCAATCTTTATCGTAAAACTTCAAACTTTGTCTTAATGCCTTCTATGAAAAACATCTATATAAATATAAAGTTTTCAATATTAATCTGTATCATTGTATATAAATCTATAATGTATCACTCTATATAAATGTTCACTCTTTTTGCGAACACATTTTGTAGGAAATGTCAAAAAAGAATAAAAAATCGTTTCATCTTCTGGAGGGGAGTGCAAGCATTATGCTTGCAAAGCGATTCCTAAAAGTTTAGCGCGTTAGTAAAATCTGGTGGTGACAAAGTTTGGGATTGGAAAACTTTCTCTTACTTCAGCACAGGCATTTCTACTTTCTCTTACTCCTATAATAAGAGGATGTACTGCGTTTATGCCAGATTTTTGAAATTGAGTTTCCACCGGAAATACATGTTTTGGAGTCCTTTGAATACGAATTAGCGAATGCTCTGTGTGTGTGTATGTATGAATAAAATATCTAAAAAACGAAAAATCGCCGGAAACTCAGGTATTCCGTTTAGGCACTTCGACCGCATATATCAGACACAAGGATTTAGGGCAATATCCATCAACCGGGGGAAGTGCACTTTACTGAATTTATACTTTCAGTTTTTCGCAACTTTTCTCGATTTTCTTAAAACTTCGTATACTATATTACACACATAAATACCTATTATTTTTATTTAAAGCATGTTCCCCGGCAAAATTGATTTTTTGGTAGTTCAGTGGAAGCAGTATGCTTTCCTCTAAAGTATCACTTCACAGTGCAATATATGATTTTACTACCAACATAGTAATATTAATAATCTACATTATTAAACTGCTTAAGGTTGGTACTGGTCCCACCCACCTCCTCAATATTAATTATTAATATTTATGTTAAAATTTGAAGTTTAAAGAATATTTGTCATTTTATATATAACTGTATTAAAATGAGTAAGAAAAAAGTCGTATGAGTGTTTATTCTTTTCCATAGGGTAAAGCTAGGGGAGATGACGGGGGGTAGGAGAGAAGACGCAGGCTTTACTTCTCTTGTTTGCCACCACGTGGCGTCATGGAAGTTAGTCGATGAGTAGAGTGATCAGAAGCGAACATATTGCATAATTCTTCAGTTATTTTGGGTGTTCTTCTGTGTTCTAGGAACATTTATACGCATCAGCGTGTGTTTTCATAACTTGAATTTTCATAACGCTTAGTAAAATTTTTTTATATACTATATTAATTGCAATTGAAATGAAAGATTTCCAGCTGTCGTTAAAGTTGGAGTCGTAGACATAGTGTTTACCAAGTTTCATGTCGATCAGCCATGTTACCTTCACAGAGGAGAGGTCTCCTACCCTACGGTGCATCATCTGTCCTGCCATAGTAGGAGAGGCGGCCAAATGTAGTGTATTTGTATTTTGTTTCTGGAATAAATGAGAATGTCTTTATTTTGAAAAATAACATTTTTTTGCAGACAATAGTAGTTGACGTATGTTTTATCAGCATTACCCCTTTAATATATCTCATATATTTTGATACAGGGCATAACTTTGAAATGTGCGTCATCTCTCCTAGGTTTACCCTATAAACAGCGGCAAATTAACGAGCCAATTATAACTGAAACTAATTAATTAATTAATTATCCCTTCTTCTTCTTTTTTTTTTCAAATATATTTTTAACAAAATAAATTGCCCAATAACTAACCGATTTTATACAATCAGGCGTCTTGTCGAATTGGTTTCAAGAATTGTTTTTTTTTTTTTAACAATTCTTGTTATTTGTTAATCTGGTCGCATAGAAATTTAGAAGAACGAAAAAATATAATTTTTTAAATAGTTACATTGTTTTTTGGTCAGAATTTATAATATCGTTTCAAATTAAAAGAAAATCGGATTAAGTAGGGAAGTAGCGACTTTATAGATTAGGTATCAGATATATTTTCCGTGGTAGCCTGCTTCATTCTGTGGTCATCGACCGGTTTCGGGCGTTCACCCCATCTTCAGGATGCGTTTCTCAGACAGTGTGATATCACAGACTTGCACACTACTTTCTCTTATACTTTTCTCTTATATGTGGTATATATACATATGTCATATATAGGATAGATATATATATTTATATATATAAATATGGATATATAACATGATATATATATGTATATTGTATGATATGTATACAATATACACATGGTAGGTATATTGTAGTATACATCTATAGTATATGTATATAGTGTAATATATATATATAAAATTTAGTTATAAATATTATAAAATATGCTTAATATGCTTATGTGTATTTAATTGTTATTATTTCAATCACTTAATTTTAAATTGTGTTAGCTTGAAATCGTTATTTAATTTAATTTTAAAGTTATTACGATTATTTAATTTAATTTCTCCAACAACAGAGTTTAAAAAATTAGACTCCCACGTGTTGTTGCCATTTTAAGGAAAATTTGCCCCTTTACAACCCAAAGACGCGTTCCTTTCCCACCCAGCTGCCATGACCATACATCCTTTTGACGTAGAGTTTAGTTTTAAAAATACAATTAAAAAGACCAGTCAGTGTATAAACTGAATTTGCTCTGTGTTATCACACTGTCTGACAAACGCATACTGAAGATAGGCGAAGCTCCCGAAACCGGTCGATGACCACAGAATACCTCTGATGCTTTCCAACTCTGATGTCTCTGCGGAACCAACCACCACAACAATTATAGATTAGGTTTTTGATTTATTTGGAATTTTCTGGAAACTGGCTATAATGCTGTTCTGTAAACTTTGTTTCCTATCTTACACACATAACTCTATCTACCGCTTTTATTTGCAACATTTTCCAGGTTAATTTCAAATATTTATATGTAGTTCGTTTATAGAGCGCTCTACTGGATCACAATATAATCATCACTTCTCTACCGGCCAACATCAGTAGGTTGTTACTTATTCCCCCACCACCTCTATATTTATGTTAGGGCAAATATGTAAAAATTTGGGTTTTATAAGAAAATTCGTCATTTTTTATATAATTTTTAGTACATAAAGATTTGTTTGTTTCCGTCTTTCTATTTTTTTTGACGGAGGTTACTAAAGTAGCTCTCTGTATACATCCTCTATTTCTGCAAGTATATCAAATGCATTAAAAATGTTTCGAGAGTATGAAACGGTATCAGAGTTAATATATTTCCTGCCATTCGGCTAATATACTCCCAGGGAAGACACCAAGATTCCTGAACTTGCGAGAAAAAAGATTTCCGGGTAGCTTTACAAAGCTTTTGGCTGGCCCCTAAACGGCCACTTCAGTATCATATATGGTTCTATTTTTACAATAATACGGTCAACTAAACAGATTTAGTAATAAAAAAAAAAAAACAAATTCCAGGTTTGTGGAAAATCATTATGACCTAATTTTTCTCAACGAGATATTTTTTCGTTTAAAAATTGTGTATAGTTAATTTTGAAAAGGAAACAACAAGGAATTAAAGTGAAGAAGTGCAACAGATCAGCTGTTGGGGTTACAGTTGGTTATTTGAAGCGCAATATAACATAAAGTCGGCATCTTTACTAACTCCTTCTTGTTCTTTACGGAGAAGGCCATAAAGAAGTGTATAGTGATATGCCCTGTAGTGTAATAAATATGAACACATGCTATATTATACGGTTTCTTCTTTAGTAGTTCTTCTATTTCTTCTAGTGGAAGTGAGAGGGCGCGAGAGACAGAGAAAGAAAAAAAACAGAAATGGAAATAGCTCCTTTTAGAAATGTTAGTTTTTGATCAATTCGTTCTTATTGGTTGCGTGTTAGGAGTTTTATTTTTGTTATTATTATTTCTATTCTATTTTAACAGAAACGTCTCTAATTTGGACATTTTGTTAATTAAAAATAAAAAAAATGTAGTGTGAATCATTCACATGAATTTCTCGAAATTTTTATTGTTCTTATTGAAAATTACTTCTTTTTCACGTTTACTAGAGCTTGCATTATCACAAATCAAAAATCTGGTGTAAAACACTCACACAACTTTCTCTTACTCATATTAATATAATTATATATAACATAACAAATTTAAGATAAACGTTAAATTTTGCTTCTCAATCACGCTCTCCCATTCCTCTCTCACCAACCCGACTCGGCTCCAACTTCTTACTCCCAGTCTCCTAATATCCTCTTCGGCGTCATCTAGCCACCTTTTCCTCAGTCTTCCTTTCTTCCTTGCCCCTCCCGTGTGGGTGCCCATCCAGCAATTTCTTAGGGAATTCTAGGATTCCTCCACTCTCATCAAGTGCCCCAACTATCGCAAACCTCTCTCTTCTTATCCAACCCAACAAACCAGCTCCTGGTATAGTTCCCTTAAATTACTCATTTTTCCTTAACCCACACCTATCTCCCTCTCTAGTGTGCCAAACATTTTTCGAAGAATTTTTCTGTCCCAAACATTTAGCATTCTTAAATTTTGCTTATTTATCCTCCTAATATGAATATAGAGGTGATGGGGAAAAAGTACTAATCTATTAAACCCAAACAGGTAGGGAAGTAAAGAGCGTGCCAATTTCATAAGACTCATATATATATTTGAAATTCCATGCCACAAATCCCGCAAACTAAAATAACAAGCTGTGAGAGAGCCGCCAACTTATTACGTAGTCTGCTTCATGCAGTTGATTCTGCAATAGATTAAATACTTTATTTTTTTTTTTTGAAAATTATCAGCAGATTTGCTTTAGTGAAAATTATCAGCAATTTGCTTTAGTGAAAATTATCAACAGATTTGCTTTAGTGAAAATTATCAGCAGATTTGCTTTAGTGAAAATTATCAGCAGATTTGCTTTAGTGAAAATTATCAGCAATTTGCTTTAGTGAAAATTATCAGCAATTTGCTTTAGTGAAAATTATCAGCAATTTGCTTTAGTGAAAATTATCAGCAATTTGCTTTAGTGAAAATTATCAGCAATTTGCTTTAGTGAAAATTATCAGCAATTTGCTTTAGTGAAAATTATCAGCAGACTTACTTATTCGAAAGGTTCTCGGTGGTTCATACCCAAAAAAAAAAATTGTCTGACTTAAGATATTTATATAGATTTCCTGGTTGTGAATCTAGGAAAAGTAGTCATAACAGATACGAGGAAACCTCTCACAGTACCAGTACCCATACACAAAATTTTACACAACCAACCAACTGTCAGTTTGGCAATTGTTACTAAAATAGTTGTTATATCCGCTTCAATTTTAACTATATAATCCCCGGTGTAAATTTCTGTAATTGTAAAATTCTTTAATAAAAATTAATTTGTGCTCTTTGCAAAAGATTAACATATCTCAAACTCCAAACAGCCGCGTCATATGAATAATAGCATTAAATAAATCGACAGCTATATTCATTTTACCAATTAAGCAGTTTGTAGCGTCAGCATATAAGAAAGATTTACTAAAATCTATTCGTAAATAATTAAATCTACCTACCAACTGAAGCTCTTCTTTAACGAAGCAAAAATACTCTTTGCGATTTCTTACGCGACCTTCACGAAACATTAAAACTTTAGATTTGAAATAGTTAACATTTAGTGAGTTTAAAACATAAAACTTATTTAATACATTAATTTTTTTTCTGTGCTCAACTTGTCCGCCAACAGACAAGATCATGTGCGGGCTAGTCAAAGTATAGTATTAGAATACTGGTCAATGTATGTATACAGTTAGCATACTAACTTAAAAGATAATGTTTGATGCCGGTTTCTCAAGAACATCGCAAAAAAAATAAGAAGACAATTATAGGAGAATATAAATTGTTAGTGAGTTTCAACAAAGTTTGCCTATATTGATTCTTAAATCCAAATAGTTGCACACGTTACCTACCTCTTTACGCCCTGTGTTCAGGGACCGATTTTCCTATAGGCTAACTAGGCTTCAGCCTAGGGCCTCAAGATGAAGAGGGGCCTCCTCTTCTCTTGGAGCTCCTGTTAGCAAAATTAAAATTACATTATTCTAAAAACAGTGAACACTTAAACACTGAATCGAAAATAAGGAGAAATTCTACGCATATGACTAATAAACAAACATAAAAATATATTGGTTAAGATCAACCCGTTCGGCTCATTGGGTCTGTCCGTTTGCACCAAAGTATAGTTCATACGTTCACTGATTGCTATGGCAAATATTGCCTGCCTTATGCTACTAAGCTCTGGTTTGTTCTTGCATAAATAAAGTGCAGGACACTTTTGGATATTTTACGTGGAATTAGGGAAGATTTCGATGCACTTAAGCAACAAGCAAAATACACGTTGCAAAATACTGAATATAGAACTGCCAGAAGGATAATAATACGTAAAAGGCAAGGGAATTACGAAAATTCATCTGACCCTGATGCCTTAGACGAACTCTCTTCAAGAGATAAATTTAGGATTAAATCATTTATTCCTATGTTGGATGCACTAGAATCAAATTTAGGAAGAAGAGCTTCCGTTTATGATAATGTAGTGAAAATATTTTCCTTTCTTGCCGATCTTACATTATCAAAGGTAGAACTTCAAAGAGGTGTTGAGCTGTTAATGCAAGAATACCCAGAAGATGTCAACCAAAATCTTACTGAAGCACTATTTCATTTCCACACATATGTGAGACAAACGCATAAGCCTTCAAAAAATTCCACATTGTCGCATACAGACTTGTATCAAATAATATTCTAAGAAAATATTCAAGAGGCCTTCTCCAATGTGGAATCAATCTTACGGCTATTTCTCAGTTTAATAGTCACTAATTGTACTGGAGAAAGGTCATTTTCAAGACTTAAAAATATCAAAAATCAATTAAGAAGCACAATGACCCAGACGAGGTTGTCTTCATTCAGTATTTTGTGCATCGAAAATGAGACCTTCAGAAAAATAGATTTTGATGAACTTATAGAAGAATTCTGTGCGAAAAAGTTTAGAAAGAAATTCTTCTACTATTTCGTCTTAAATGTATACTTGGATTGAATCAGTTCTTAAATAAAATTTAATATGATATACAATTTGATATTTTCTTTTTTGTGATCTGGATTTTGTTTGAATAAAGTTCCATTTTTGGTTTAATTTAAGACTTAAAATTCATAATAATTCATACTCAAACTTTAAATGCGAATTATTATGAAATAAATTTATCTGAATTGAATTTGGTTTAATCTTCAATGTATTGAATATATTTAATTTAATTTGATGGAAAATATGATCATTTTTATTGCGTATTTTATTTTCGTAGTCAAAGATTTTCATTATTTGAATTTTGTTTCTTTGTAAATGTTGTGTGTTATGTTTGATTAGTTATTGTTACAAGTACTATATATAGTGCTGGGAATAAATGTCCAAATAAGTGTTCTCGACTTTTTTTTATTTATTATCCGTGCCACATTTTTTATAAAGGTTAGTACCAATCACAACATGTTTCATTTAATATATTGATATATACCACAGTAATGATATATTTTATTATCTATCATGTAATTTACAAACTTGAAAATGGGAGGTAAAGGGCCTCACAAGTGGAATAGCCTAGGGCCTATTTTCATCTAAATTCGGCCCTGCCTGTGTGTATTATATAAGTGTTGGGGTGGTGTCAGTGAAGTGTTGGTTCGTGTTGATAGTGGCTGGGATGCCAAAAAGATCATTGAAGAAGTGGCTAATCCACTTCCTCTCTACGGGAAGGACAGAACATCAATTATGTCTGGTTTAATTAAAATTAGCATTGCCATTCAAAAAGTACTTTTTTTCTTCTATTGTGCAGGACTATAGCGAAATCACGAACAGAGCTATTAGCCGATATGTTTGCCTTTTTTCTTTTTTTAAAGGCATTGTGTTTTTGATTATAATAATGGTAATATTAGGGATAAAAATTGTAATGTTTTAATTATGGCCATTATGTATGGTTTACAATATGGCCTAAATTTACATGGATCTTACTACACAATTACTATTTATTATCTTATAGTTGTTGATTATTGTTGTTGAATAAAAAAACTTCAAATCAGAGTTTGTGCGTCAATTGAGATTGCCCTTAACATATGGAGGGTTTTAAACAACACTATTTATATACAATCAACAAGAGGATCAGGCCTGAGATTACAACTATGAGAGCATCTATTGGTATGAATGTATTTATTGAGATGAACATATTCAATTAGGTTGAATTATTTATTGTGTAAATATACTTATTGAAGTGAGTATTATTTGTGAATAAGTAGACATTACTTAGTATAATGAGATACTAGACTTTCTTAAAGTATTTAAAAAAACTAGAAGTTGAAATTAGAGATATTTATCTTTTATATTTATTGCAACCTTACAACTATATATTATATAAAAAAATTCCCCTCTTTGCAATTTATAGACATGAATTGGCCATAGATTTTCAGTAAACAATATGAAGTCTTATCTAAATTGATTACACTCTCTTGTTTGATATTTCAATAATTGTACCGTAGGGGTCCTGTGAAAACAAAGTAATTATTAGGTTTAATAATTTTAATTATTTTTGTTGATTTTTTTTATATATATATATAATCGGCAAAAGATTGGGGAAGGTGTAATAAAACTTAAGTAGATTATTTTTATGTCAAACAATAATTATTGGATGTGCAATTTGTATTGCTGGAAGACTGAGCGAACTATTCAGCGGTAATTTTCAATCAAAAATAATAATAAGTAAATAGAATTGGTACCGGTTTTTGTGGTTCAGTGGTTAACCACAAAACATTAGTCCACGCTACAACTAAACATCATTTGCGATGACAAACTTCATCTTTATTATATATATATATATGAGAAAATTAATTTTTTAAATTCCCGCGCCTACCTCGAAAAATAAATTCAAACTTGCGGTTGTTAATAATTTATCGACATCAAATACAATATGAAATTTCTGACATTCTGTATTATAAGCTAAGAAAGTATTATAAGATACCCGTAGCAGTTTTTTAAGAAAATCGTGCTACAATAAAAAACATTTGGTGTGAAGCAATCACACACGCTTTCTCTTATTCCAATAAACACAATTTAATCCAAAAATTTTCTTCAAGATTACAACGGTACAATACTTAGTTGGACTAGCCACAAACATGGCGGTGCGGATTTTACTTGTATACCTAAGCGGCCTCTTGTATGTGGAGCGCTTTAGGGTAAACTCGGGTGAATTGGGACAATATTTGGAAAATTCAAAATTCTGCTTTATTTGTAGTTGAATTTCAGAATCATGAAATACAAATTTTTGCGTGATATTTAATGTTTGTATTACAGTATATATCATTTTTATAATCATGCAGATAAAGAGTCTATTAATTTTGCAGTCCAGTGCTACATGTCCCTACTATTCACCCTTGTGAGCAAGAGTGAATAGGGACCGTCTCTCAGGTGAATCGGAACAGCTTCAGAATAATATTTTTTCCTGAAATTTTTGTTATATCACTGATTTCTTTTTTTTTTAATTGTTGTAATTTACGTCAGAGATTATACACTGAGTATCACATAATATGATTTAAATGGCCTGAAAAAATGGCCTACCTAAGTGTTGAAGTCAATACATTCATCGGTATATCGTTTTACTCGCAAAATTTCGAATGCCTGATAACTTTTGAGAGAAACGTGTCCATTCAAAAGCAACAGACATGTTTCAGGTACACGATTGGGCTTGAAAATGACGCAACCAGTTCAGAAACGCATCTTCATAATTATGTTTTTTGCTTTCTGAAGGTGAAAAACTTGTTAATATTTACTCAGTATGACCAAACAAAAAAAGGCAAGTTGTATGAACCATAGAAACGTAGTGGGTAGGACAATTCAAAGACGGTCGAATTTCAGTGCTGATGAGCACCGTTCTGGACGTTCAATTGAAGTTTCATCTCCAGGTTTGAAATTCGCATAAACACATTCATCCATAATGATTAACAGATTACAGTTGAGATTATAGCTGAAATATTGCAAGTGTCTGTTAGTACAGTATATAAAAGTATCACCAATACGCTCAAGTACCATACAACAAGCGCAAGATGGGGTCTAAGAGAGTTGAAAGATCACTATAACGAGACGAGATTTCGCGTGTGCACAGAGCTGAAATAACGGTATCAGCAGGAAGGTGTTGCTTTTCTACACTGTATTCGAATCTGTGATGAGATATGGTTCCATCATTATGAATCTGATTATAAAACATAGAGTGGAGGCACATGCTGCCTCCAAGTAAAAGTTCCGAATCTAACCATCAGCAAAAAAAGCATGATGACAATCTTTTGAAAAGCAAAAGATCCAGTCATTGTCGATTTTTTAGAAAATCAGTGAACAATAAACAGCGCCATGCTTATCAACTAACTAATGCTACCAGTGTTGAAAAAAAGCGACCTGGGTCTCAGCGCAAACGTGTCATTCTGCTTCACGATAAAGTCCGGCTTTAAAAAGCTCAGGTAATTCGGGAAATCATTGACAAATTGCCTTGGGAAGAACTGCGTCATGACCCTGCATACAGTCCGGACTTCATCCCACCGGATTTGCACTTATCTGATCCACTCAAGGAAAATCTACGTGGTAAGACATTTAATGGCAATGCCAGCATAAAAAAAAATTTACTAAATTTGCTTCCACATCAAGGCAAAGATTTTTTTACAGCAGATATTAATAAGCTAATTAAGAGAAAAGGACAAAGGTATTAATGTTATTGCATTTATGTTGAAAAATGAAACATAAAAAACGTCAAATTGATTAAATAAACTGTTTTTCTTCCAGATCAATTTGTTCTTAAACTATTGAATGCCCTTCGTATATATAGTATCTACTTTTTTATTTTTTTTTTATTTTATAACCTCGCCATTTTTTTATTAAACAATTTTTTTATTATAACCTCCCTAGGATTTTTAATGACTGTTCAATTTATTATATTTTTCTCTATTATCAGATGATTTATATCAAAATACTAGTTTACATTCATATTTAATGAGAAGGTAATAAAAAGTGAACAGGTTATGCTATCATGAGCAGACAATCATCACATACAAAGTCATCAGTGGAAAGTGCATAAAATGTACGCTAGAATATTGCTGACATTCAAATTATATGATAAAAAAATATATGATTAAATCGAAAAGTTATTTATTTTGTGCAAAATAAAGTAAAAAATGAAAAAAAATAAATAAATATTAAAACATGAAATTTTTTTTAGCTTATCGGAACTCTAGTTTATCCTGCATTTTTTTTTTATTATTATGCGTAGGGTACCAATTTCCGCTCGCGTTCGAAATTATCTGGGTCTCATTGACCTCGTATGTTGAAATATGTTTGGATATCGGATGTTGGGCTCCTCTGCCGCAAATGCGGAAGAGAGACCGAAACTCCGGCCCATGTGCTGGGAAAATGCCCGAACAACATGCTCCTCGTCACTCGCCGACACCACAATGTCAAACGTAGGGTCATCGAGTTATTAAAGGAAAAAGGCTATGCATGCTATGAGGAGGTCTACTGTGTTGACACGGACGGCGCCTCAAGATACGCAGATATAGTAGCATTCGATAAAGATAATCGATCTGGGTTAGTTGTCGACCCTACGGTTAGGTATGAGAGCAATGATCCAGACCAGGCCAAGCAGATTAATGAAGAAAAGAGAGCGATTTATGAGAAGTGCGTTAACTTTCTCCAAGAAAAGTTCCTACAAGAATTTGGAGAAAGGAACTTTGCAGTTCACGGCTTATGGTTCGGCTCTCGGGGGGCAATCCCAATGGCTACTGCTGAATTTTTTGATAATGTCGGCATTGACAAAGGGAATTTGACCCGGCTGGCGGAGCAAATTATCTTGGATTCCTTGGGAATCCTCCATAATCACATCTACGGTCATTGATAAATAGTATTATTTAAGGCCCTGCGTATTGAGTTTATTTATGTATGTTTCATTCTTATTTCGCTTATTCTTTGCGCTATTTACTTTAGTTTTGTAACGTTTGTCTTTTCGACTTGAGATTGTCTCACGAAGATAGATTAGTAATCTCTGGTTCAGCTAATCTTTATAATATAATTATTCTGATAAATTATGCTATGTAGTAGGGCGGGTAATATTATATAAGTATATATATAATATATTAAAAAAAATCGACGTACAATTTTTTTTTTTTTTATAAAAAATTGATAATTTAATTTGATTATGAACTGCAGTGGTTTTTATTCTGTTCCATATTTCTCTCCAAAATTAACGAAGATTTATGTCCAATAATAAATGACCAATTTTTAATTGATTTCACAAACAGGATATGCGTATAATGTCGAAATTGGAAAAATTCACAGTTATGTTACTAATAAAAGATAAAACATTTATTGTTTGGTTTTTTTTTTTTCTTTCATTATTGCCGTGATGCCCTAAATATAAGGGATTTTATTACTTTCAGGTAAAAAATTATTTTTCACTAAAGTTAAGTGGCCTTAATTAGGTTTTTCTTTGTGAAACAGATATAAATTTTTTATGTTTCAAAAAAAAAACAAAAACAAATCTGTTGTGTGCAACAATCACACGAATTTCTCATATTGCTATTCATTGTTTCAACAGAAATATTGAGGTGGTGGGGAGACAAGTACCTACGCAGGAAAGGTGTAGAAGCGATAAAAAAAAAACGTCAACAATATTGAACTTTAACGTTTAAGATTCATCTTTAACGTCCACAATTGAAATTTAATGTCTAAGAGTTCTCAGAACCCATTAAAAACAATTTTTTCTAAAAAAAATGATGTTACGAATAAAAGTGATTGGCTTATTACTTCAAAAATAACTTCAAAAACCATTCTGTAAAACTGCACTTCCGGTTATCTGATTTTCTTCAAATTTAGAATTCTAGTCATATTTCTAATGTATATATATATATATATATAGTACAATTAGTAGAACTATACACTATATTCATTATATTCTTTAGAGGAAAGCTTAGCGCTCAAAAAAAAGGACCCTTCAAAAAAAAAAAAATCAATTAAAGAAATATTGTTGGAGCCGTAGTCGATGACATCGCGAAAAACTTGAAAAATAAAAACACTAAAGCCGTACTTCCGGTTAAGGATTTTACCCCCGAAACATTTTCGTATTTGACATTTATGTGATTTTATTTATTTTTTTTTTTTGAAAATGTTTGTACATACATGCACACAAAACATACGCACACACACACGCAAAACAGACTGTTCGCTAAAAAATATTTTTTTTCCATACGCAGTGGGGGTATCTCAAAAGATGTAGATATTTGAAATAAATACCTCAATTTTAAAAATTTTGATATGATCAAATTTTACCAGTAATAAAATTAAAATTAGAGGGGGGGGGGAGAAACTTGAGTGAAACACTCACACGATTCTGCAGGTTAGAAATTTTTCAGTTAAAAGCTCTGCTTTTTCTCTTGCTCCAGGTTACACATTTTAATTGACAATCTTATTATTTTAAACTTAAAATTTTGCTAAATGTCTCTTGTTAGAAACGGGAGAATCTTAATTTAGTGAAAAATGTCTTTTTCGAGGAAACATAATTCCTCCCCCTTCTATAAAACTTCATTAAATGAAATTTCACGGGAAAAAAGTGTCCAAAAATAGGTCTCTATATTCATAGTTAGTAAACCAAATGAAATACGTTAGAGTTTTTATGAAAAATCACAGAAAACAAAAGAAAGTGTTCAGTACAAAACGCACTCCCGGTCAACCGATATTCTGCAAACTCTGAATATTGGCAACATATTTAATTATAATTAATATAATTTAGACGATGGAATTGTATAACAAAAATAAAATAGCATTTTGGAGGAAAACATAGCCCCACTTCTTCCCCCCAAAAATTCCCTTAAATGAATTTTCTCGGAGTATTGTTTCAAATAAAACTTGTAGCACTTCGTATGTGTAATATACGTATCTAGACTGCCATCCCAATCCACCCGGCCGCGAAATAGCAACCTACGATCCCTTCATACATTATAGGCATAAAAGACTGTGTAACACATCCTCTCTTAACATTTTTCTTAAAGCTGCAGATTTTTCCCTCCTCGCCTTATCCCAAAAATCATTGTAGGAAGGTTATAATAATGTTAGTGTATATTGGCACTTCTAGAAATCGTTAATATATATATTTATGTATATTTGTAATAACATATTATCTATTTATCTGTGTAATATATATCAAGTTTAAAGGAAACCGTTTTCCAGAATATGGCAACAACAAAAAACTGAAAAATCCAATCAGAAAGTTCTGGTTGAGGAATTTGGTCAGTGAACTCTTCTGCCGGTTCCCATGGTGATACCCAAACGAAATGTCAAGTTTGAACTTCCTGTAGCTTTTCGTTTTTGAGCTCTGCTGTTCAAATACATATATACGCACACACACAACAAACAAACGCACACATATTTCTAAAACCACTTTTTCGGACTCTGGGGACCTCAAAATTGTGTTTTCCGATGAAAACTCGATACTTCCTCCTACTTTGATCGCAATACTACTTCTGAACAACAGGAAAAAATTAATATATATGAAATTCTCATGTGACTTTCAATTAGTGCAGTTAATACAATGAAAATTGCCAAATTAATTTCTTTTAATGGAATTTTAGACAATCCATAATTATTACCCATAATAAAACTCATTAATAATGTTAGATAGTAGCGGAGGGGGAGTGTTCAGAGAGTTTCTTAAAGTGAAAAGAGATTGCACAAGGCCTAGCTCACTAGTGTCTAACACTAGAAAATCTTACGACACAGATTTCCCCAGAACCCCCCCTCTCTAAAAATAATTTTTCCAAAATTTTGTTTGTTTGCCTTAATATCAGGAATAACTTTATTTCTTTAAATTGTAATAACTATGTTTTTTTTGCGAATGCCATTTAAAAAAAATCACAGACACCTACACTCAGGGGACGTCAAAGGACGTATTCCGGCAAAATATCAATATCAAAATATTGAGACAATCACAATATCTACAGGATATAAGAGGAAATAGTTAGCCGCTTAAGTTCAGAGGAACTTGAAAAATTAGACTGCAATTGATTGGTTAAACCCGAAAAAAATTTGTGCGCTTTACACTTCTGGCTTAAAAAAAAAAAGAGAAGGGAGAGAAAACGGTGACGTCATATTAAACATATTTTAACAAAGTGTCAAACAATAAAAACACTTTCCTTCTCAGTGTTCATCCTTTTTAGCTTAAGACCTTTTTGTTCGCGGGTTACAGATCAAAGGGGATATATAGCAGCCGTGGCGGCATCTCTTTTTATGTTTCGTTATTTTTTTTTAGAAGAACCCATTGTAAATCTTTCTAAGAATTAGCGCTGACCCGGTTTGGGCGGGTGGGGGATAGCCTCGGCCAAAAATTAAAGTAGGTAGGGTCCTCCTTATCCATTTTGTTTGTCTGCCCCATGTTTGTTGTACCTTGTTTATTAATTTTTTATTATTCTTTCATTGTATTCTTCTGCACTATAAGTTTTCGTTCTTTTCTTCTTCTTTTTTTCAGTAAATTGTATTTTAGGTGGATTTCTTTTAATCTCAACTTACTTTAGAGACAACTTAAATGCTACTAACTTCACATTCTTAAAAGAAATCTATACAAAGTTTCGAAATAAAAATAGTATTGGCGTTCATTTTGAAACAAAGTTAGTCATTGTTGTGGTTGGTTCCGCAGAGCTGGAAAGCATCAGAGACATTTTCGTGATAGCCTACTTCCTTTTTTTGCCGATTGACAAAGTTAATCATTTTCATCAGAGACATTTTCCGTATAGCTTGCTTTATTTTGTGGTCATCGACCGCTTTCGGGCATTCGCCTATTGTCAGGATGTGTTTGTCAGACAGTGTGATAACACTCAAGGTGTATAAACTGAATTTGCTCAGTGCAAGTCTGTGTTAGCACACTGTGTGACAAACGCATTTGAAGATGGGCGAACGCCCAAAACCGGTCGATGACCACAAAAAGAAGCAGGCTACCACGAAAAATCAGAGAAAAATGTCTCTGATGCTTTCCACGGAACCAACCACTTCTGTCTCAGCTCTACGGAACCAACCACAACAACAATTAATCATTTCCTATTGAGATTATTTTTTTTTTTAATTTAAGGCGCGTCAACATCTATGATCATTAGCGCCCGGAGTCCTCTCAGTGCATTGCTGGCCTCCGGACAGTGTTTTCTCGTTACAGAAAACACTGTCCGTCGGCTCCTAGAAACAAAAAATCTAAGGGTAGCACAGCTGGACTCGAACCCGGGTACGCAAACCACTTAGCTATTCCCTTCCCTATTGAGATTTATTTGGAGTAAATTAAGGTAGATAATTTTATTTGTAGTTTTTATATTTAAATTTTTGCATTCTCTAATTATTTTTTATTATTAATGCAGAGGAAGTCTGCTGCGAATCCTATCAAATTTTCGAAATTCAGTTTTTACAAAAAAATACATATTTTGAAGATATCTGTAGTATGTATATGAAAAAAAGAAAAAAATGTGTTGCGAATTAATGATCTGTTCCTTTGTGCGTGTGTGTGTATACGTATGTTATATGTACGTATATACATATATATATGTATATATATCTATGTATATGTACGTATACACATATATATATGTATATATATCTATGTATATGTACGTATATACATATATATCCGCAAATGCGTCTTTCCAGAAAAATGGAGGGGGGGTTTGGAATCTAAGAATTAGGCAAACCTTTAAACAGCCATTATAAGTTGTGTTGTTAGCTGACAGTAAGTGTTGCCATAGAATGATAAAAATAAACAAAAAAACTATGATATAACTAAACTCCGTCTCTATCCCAAAAACTTCCTCATATGAATTTTTCGGGTGAAATATTTCAAATAAAAGTTGCAGCTATTCGTATGTATGTTGTGGTGGTTGGTTCCGCAGAACTGGACAACATCAGAGACATTTTCCATGGTAGCCTGCTTCATTTTGTGGTCATCGACCGGTTTCGGGCGTTCGCCCATCTTCAGGGTGCGTTTGTCAGACAGTGTGATAACACAGACTTGCACACAGCAAATTCAGTTTATATATTCAGTTTAAATACTATATATGTTTAGTTTATACACTCAGTTTATACAGTATACACTATACTGTTCACATATATAAACCACACACACACACTATTTTCAAAAAAAAAAAAAAAAAATGGACTCAGCGGACTTTAAAACACGTATTTCCGTTAAAAACTCAATATCAAAAATTTGACCTGATTACAATACTCCCTCTTACAGCAATAAGAGAAAGTAAAAATAACCAGTACTAATAAAAGTTACATAGTGGGCTCTAAAGACCCTGGCAGTTGAAGCGCCAAAATAAAAACAAAAAACGTACATAGTTAATCTTAAAATTCAATAGTGATTTTTTGAGAAAAATTTACCAGTTTCTCTCAAGTTTTTGGCATAATAACATAAAAATGTGGAAACGTTAAACACGTAAATAAAATGCGCCATTTCCGGAGACTAAATGAATGGCTTTTTGTTAACTTCTTCATGTATAGCTATATCAGAAACTAAATAAAAAATATCAATGTAAATAATAGTAAAGTTTGGCCGTTATTAATCATTGATTTTGAATAATTGATATCGAAGGATAATAATTTAATCATAGTTGTTTGACCTTTGACCACCAACGCAATGCTCACGTCAATCTTGCACCTTTTCAACGAAAAATAAAAGAGCTGACATTGCCGAAACTGGCCGTGACTAAATTGGACCAACTGAACCGAAAGCTGGAAGAAGTGTGCAGAAGAAATCAATCTATCTATCGCCACCCGAGTTTTTCAGGAACTAGAATGTTTACGAAAGGAACTTATATATCAAAACAAATTAAACTAACAACAGTCGTCAGATATATCAATAACACTTTACTTGTTGAATAGAAAATAATTAGTATTTTTCAAAAATACAGTAAATACAAAGTTGTAAACTATAGCCTCTGGTTCCAATCTTAGAATCGCAGAATATATAGTTATTGAATATGGTCAAATGATTTTTAATATTCTCAGCTATAATTATGAAACTTTTGTACATGCGGACAAAAGTTTCCATTATCTACATCGATTCTTCCTTAATTGGACTAGCTAATTAGTCTATAGAAAGCTGTCAATCAAACAATTCTGACAGCCTGCTAATATCTATACAGGTTAAGAAAAATCTGGGAAACAAAATTATAATCACCCAGATCAAGGTTTATTAACTAACTACCTTGTTAAGGAATATGATTGTACAAGGAACCGTTGTTGGAAGATAGTTTATATAGACGATCTCCTTGCCTCCTCCGGGTTAAAACAAAGGAGGCTGTATGAGACCTCTTTCCTGAAATCCTTTTAGAGAAAGTAAACATAATGAACGCCTGTCAATCATGCCAGTAATGAAACATTAATCTTTGTTAATTAAACTAAAACAAACAAAGCACACTATTGGCTGATGATGTAGTATATACTTTGAACGAGAATAATAACAAAGGATCTATTTTTAATAGAACAATGTTATTAAACAATTTAATAACATTGAAATCATCAGTGTTCAACAATCATATGTATACGTAAAAGAGGTGTACAGTTTAAATAAAGATTTTCTTTGGCCTGTGTTTATGTTGTCAAAGTTAAAGGATCGAAGTCCGTACTTTACACTTCCTCCTATTAAGATAATGAACAGTGGGTTCTGTCAGTGTAATGGAAGCGGTAAGGAAGTTGATGATGTTGTAAACGATAATGATGAACACATAACCTGAGTACTTGCATTTAAACAAAATACTATATTTTGCGTCCTTTGGACTGAGAGAGAGAGTGAGAGAGAAGAATTACAGAGGGGGTAAGTGGTAGCCTGATGAAGAACGTAAAATGGTTGCGTTGACTGTTATGGCTTGGAGAGTGATGTGGCTAGTTGGAATTCTTATTTTCTTTGACCGTAGATTAGCTTGTTCGTAGCGGCGGGATGAAGCTGACAGTGTGCGAGAGTAGGAGCCAGTGGCGTTATGTTAAGAGAAACAGAGAACGGCAATTGTTGGCTGGGATAACTAAACAGACAATAATCAGGCATGCTTAGTAGCCAAGAGCTTGGACTAAGAGATCGGGCCGAAGCTTAAGAATTGAAATTGCCGAAAATGGCCATGACTAATGTGAAACAACTGACCCGAAAGCTGAAAGAAGTGCGCGGAAAAAAGCACAATACACTTCATCCGCTTCTCAGCAATTGGAACGATTACAAAAGAAATTTATTTATTGAAACAAATTAAACTAACAGCCGGTAAGGAGTTCAAACAAGCCACATTGATCTTTAAAAGGACTCACATCATCAGCCAACGCTACCGTAATCTACATTCATCAACCACCAACAGTCATTACTCTTCGCTCGGTTACTCTATCCTACATAACTCTCTTCTTATCAAAAAGTACGCAAAATATAACATTGTGTTCAAATGCAAGTAATCAATTAGTGTGTTCTCATTACATTTACAACATTCAACAAACACTCTACTTACTACCTACTGTTACAATCACTTTTCGAAATTGAACTTCCAATCAAATACATGTTTGAGTACTCTCTGAAAACAGTTGCAGTAACAGAAAGTCGTGTGAGTGTTTCCCACAAGATTTCCACTTTCTCCTAGTTATGCTTCCATCGCCTATATCATATGATGAAGGTACATTAAATGAATTGCTAAACTTCCAAATTTCTAAAAAAAAAAAATCTGGTGTGAAACACTCACACAACTTTTTCTTAGTCCTGTTTTCAAAATTATAATTGACAAATGTTATAGCTTGTGTACCAAATATAATGAAATTCGTCGAAAACTGAAAACACTGTTCAGTAAAAGCGCACTTCCGGCTTACTAATTTTCTTAAAACTTGTAATTTTGGCGATCTATTTATTTCTAATTAATTTTGTTTGGATGATAGAATTGTATAATCAACTAATACCACTTAAGAGGAAGCTGTAACCCTCCCCCTCCCCTAAAAGTGCCCTTAAATGAATTTACCCAGAGAAATGTTTTAAATAAAGAATGTAGATCTTTGCCTGTTATTTTATATACGAAGTTTCAAGAAAATCGTCGGCGCTATTTTTGATAAAATCGCGAAAAAGTGAAAAAAAATCATTTAGTAAAGTGTTGAAACAAACGCACTTCCGGTTATCCGATTTATTCAAACTCGGAATTTCAACAACATATTTAATTCTAATTGACATTATTTAGATGACAGAATTGTCTAATAAACTGAAATATAACCCCACACCTTCCCCCAGAAGTGCCCTTAAATGAATTTTCCCGGAGAAATGTTTCAAATAAAAATTGTAGCTCGTTGTATGTGTAGTTGATATACAAAGTTTAAAGAAAATCGTCAGAGCCATTTTTGAGAAAATCGCAAAAAGTAATAAAAGCAACTAGTAAAGTGGTACTACCGATCGAGGAATTTTGATAGATAACGCACCGTCAGATCCCATGGTGATACCTATACATACGGTTTCAACTTTCTACGGTTTTTCGTTTTTGAGCTATGCTGTTCACATACACACACAGATATACACACACACACACACACATACACACACCCCATTTGCTAAAAACCACTTTTTTGGACTCAGGGGACTCAAAACGGATATTTCCGGTGAACACTCGATATTGAAAATTTGACAAAAAATCTAAATCGGAAATATGATTTAGAATAGATTTTTGTTTTTTTTTACTTTTTTTCAAATTTCTCTAAAATGGATTATAACAAATTTTTTTGTATAAACTTGGAATGTTTTTTGCACAGATATAAACGTATCACCTTCTATTTGAAACATTTCACTGCAAAAATTGATTTTAGTGGTATTTAGGACGTTAAATTACAAATTTTATATATGTTTGTTCAATGTTATTGGCGCTCTCTTTTAGACTCTTTCAGTGAAATCACTGAAAATCACCTATTCAATACCTGTCTTGGGTAGATTGTACCCCTATCACCACTGTGTTTAGGATAGTGTCTTGGGCAGACGGGGGTCCGCTGAACGCCCCTAGAGCTAGGAAACGATAATAAAAAAATGTAATTAATAATAATAATAATAAAGAAAAAATATTTTTGAAAAGTATAAATGGCCATTTATCAGAAATACTCATACCAATTAGTTAAGATGACATTTTAATTGAAATTAATGACAACTTAGATTATCCAGATTTGTTAACCATCCTTTACTTTTCTGTCTAATATGGATTTGTTCTTGCTCTATACAACTCAAGTTATAACTCAACTCTTCTTATTACTCAACACAACTTAGTAGTTGCAGTATTTCATGATTTTTTTTAAAAAATGAAGTTAATGTCACCAAATTATAAGATTTTGACCAGATTTGCTTGGATACTTGAAGTTCAAAGGAAATAAATTAAAAATCACTACTTTTTATATGCTGAAACAGAGGCCGCCTTCTAGTGGTTTTAAAGAGGGTGTGACTTGTTTCAACATTTATTTCAATGAAGTTATAATTATTGTGCAAGTAAAACGATGGTTGACTGGAAGGACCAAAGCAGAAATGATTTTTTGTTTTTGTTTTAAATGGTATTCAAATCGTCAGGCCTTAAAATTATAATGAGATGTTTATAGAATTCTCTGTTGCTCTACGTTTCGGGGTACCATTGGTGCCCTTCTTCAGGATCTCTGCAAAATTTATTAGAGAAAAAGTACATTATTGCAGTTAAGAAAAAGTGCATAGATTTTTATAACAATTAATAGAAAAATTTTAATTAAAGAAATATTAACAGAACAGATTGAGCATAAGATATTAAAAACAAGAAATTATAGCACAGAAGTGACAGTTAATTAAATGAAATGATATCAACAATAAGAGTACATAGAAAAAGATCAAGATACTTTTAGGGTAGGAGAGGAGTGAATCTTGAGAACTTTGTGATTGAAATCTCATTTTTATTTTATTAACTTTTTATTGGTCATTTAGAACTGTACATAAAATGGTACAATAAGTAAATATGGTAAAAGTGGTAAATGGCGTGAATGGCTTGAATGATGATCATCCGGTGATGATCTCCATCAAGGTGATTGCGGGGCTAACGACGGACGCCTCAGTCGCCTTCGGGGGTTGGAAGAAAGTGTGATTGAGGACCACAAGTTAGCTGCAAATAAATTAGGGTGTATTGACAAGTTTTTATGAAACAGTGTAACGTGCTTTAGTAAGTTCGGATATAAAAAATTTTGAGATCTTTATGTACAGTTAGGTTACTGACATAAAAATGTAGCGTTTACAATGTGGTGGAGGATTTTAGATTGAAGTGTTTATAATCGGTTGATATTAGATCGTTTAGCTGAACCGTAAAAAGTATTTGTAAAATTAAAAAAAAAAAAAATGTTAAAACGAAAAAAGTTTATAGTGAGGCGGAAATTTCAAATTTGGAAAAACAAATTACTGGCAAGTATCTTTGTTTAGTTGTTGTGGTGGTTGGTTCCGCAGAGCTGGAAAGCATCAGATACATTTTCCGTGGTAGCCTGCTTCATTTTGACGCCCGATCTCCACAAAGCAAGTCACACATTGAGTGTATAAACACGCAGAGAGCAAATTCAGTTTACACACATTGAGTGTATAAACTGAATTTGCTCTGTGCAAGTCTGTGTTATCACATTGTCTGACAAACGCATCCAGGAGATGGGCGAACGCTCGAAACCGATCGATGACCACAAAATAAAGCAGGCTACCACGGAAAATGTCTCTGAGTCTTTGTTTAGCGTTATAAAAATATATTATAAGTTGAAGTTATGATTTTTTTTTGTCTTTTTTAAAATTGATAAGAGTTTGAAACGTAGAGCAACAAAGAATCCTTTTTCTTTAAAAACTCCTCTGGCCATTGCCGTACAAACATCTCATTACAATTTTTCTTAAAGTTTGGAAAAATGTATTTTCAATATTATTGTATTTAGCCGGAAATGTATGTTTTGTGAAAGTAGTACGAGTATTTTACTTTCTCTTATTTTTTTACGGAATATATATGTGTGTGTGTGTGTGTGTGTGTGTGTATGTATGATCAAAATATCTCGAAAACAAAATTCTCGCAGGAAGCTCGAACTTGGTATTCATTTGAAGTATCTATGATGAAAGTTTTCTGGCAAAATACATCGACCGGAAGTGCATCTTTAATGAATGTTTTTTTTTTTCTCAGTTTTTCTTCCATTTTCTCGAAAACTTTGTATACTTACTAAAACACATCATTACGTACCTTTTTTCTCGAAACATTTATCTGGGAAAATGTATTTTTGGGGCGTTCTGGGGGTGGCAGTAGCGTTAAGGTTTCGTCTAAAGTACCACTTCAGTTTAGCATTTAGTTTACCCACGTATTTATACACATTAGAAATAGTACTAGTATTTTAAATTTGAAGAAAATCGGTTATCAGATTTAGGAGTTGTTTTTTTTAAGAATTTTCTCGTAAACCATGATAAAGTTTTGTTTTTTTAACTTGGAGAATAATAACTGCACTGATATAAAAAACGTATCACTTTCATAAAGTTATTTTTAGTGGGTTCTATGGTATTTGTGGCGTTAATTTTGAAATTTTATTAGCGCTGCCTTTTTGGTCTACCATGTAACTACTTATACTGAATTAACTACCTTTGCCAAAGTGTGACCAGCATGTACACCCTCCTGTATTTATGTTAAAACTCTGAACAGAAAATTTCCAAGTGTATAGAAAGTTTAATTATGTAATTGAACTAACTGCAGCAAGAGAAAGTCGTGTAAGTGTTTCACATTTCTTTTTAGATTTTCCGTCAACAAAACTCTTTTTATAAGAAACGAATAATAATAATAATAATAAAAAAAATTCTTACAGCTGATTAAATAAAGCAATGGAATCTACTAGCTATGATTCCCTGATAAAAATTCAACGGAAATGAAGATATGACAAATCATAAAGATGCAAACACTTAATTAGGAATGTTTTGTAGTAATGCCCGCCCCCTTTTAGTTTAAAAAAAAAACAAAGTATAAACTACTAAGCATTTATTTTTAACAGATTATAATATATTCCAAGTAAGTAACCGAAGAACTAGTTATGATGGACAATTGTCAACTAATGATATCCACTTCTTCAGAGAAACGATATATATAATTACAATAACTACTATTGTCTTTAAAAACTATACACATTAGTATAGTTAAGATTTCTGTATTTCTTTTTTTTTTCCTTTTTTTTTTTTTTGAAATGTTAAGAAAACAGAGCGGGACGAAATGAACAATGTAGAAGATCGGCGCCCATAAAGTGTTTACCATTTTGGTCATTTAAACACTAGACGGCGCTTTTTTTTATATATATATACAGACAGACAAACACACACATACTAAGTTATATTCAGTACATATATATATATTCTTACATGTTGTATAAGTATTGTGTCGTATCTTTGAAAAGTTTGTGCCCACTGGTGGGGGCGATGTGAGAAGTTGAAGGGGCTGTATAGCGGGGCACGCGTGCTAGTTCGGTTCATCAAAGAGAGAGGACGCTATAGTTACAAAAGAACAACAGATCAAAGTAAAAAAAGAAACAAGAGAGAGAGAGAGAGGCAGTTAGTGTGTGAGAGTGTTATCCTCTTTTGACTTTGAAAGAGACATGTTTCTATGATGCTTTGTCAAACAGCTAGTAGAGGCGCCAAACAATTTGTAGATGCTGCTGTTGCTGCGCAAACGCGTTTAGATGCTGTTTGTTTAAATTCAACTATGTTTTTTTATTTTTTTTCTCTCTTATTGTCATAAAAGGATATATTGTGATATTGTCAAAATGTACGAAGTTTTAATTTGATATTCCTTTAGATATTACCACTGCACCCGACATGAAGACATAAAGACAACTTTCTGTACAAATTCATTGTGTAAGTGTGAACAAAATATATATAAAAAAAAAAAATCGCGGGAATCTCAATCATGATGATTGATGAAGGAACCCCCAACATATCAAATCAGACACGGAAGTTTTACGAACAAAATCCATCAACCGGAAGTTCGACTTTACTAGTTTTTCTAAGTTTTTTAACGATTTTTCTCGAAAATGACTCCAATGATTATTCTCCTTACACTTCTTCGTATATTATCTACACACCTAAATACCTATCACAAATAGTTGAAACATTTTCTGGGAAAATTGATTTGGGGGGGGGGGTTTCTGGAAGAAGAGTTACGTGAGCTTTCGTACGACTTCAGCAGAATGTATGGTGGTGCTGCCAAATATATAATATTAATATACTGCTAGAATTACATGTTTGAAGACAATTGGCTTTGGAATGGAAGTGTGGCATTATAGAATAGACATACGTTTTCTGGCATTTTCCGGTAAACGGTTACAATGATATTGTTTAAATTTGGAATACTAACGGCCCATATCTACAAGCCTATCACTTATAGTTGGGTAATTTTCCAGGCATCTTCCAGGCGGAGATATATACGCTATCGGAAGATGTGTACAATTTAACCTCGATAGGGGATATAGGAACCAGGCGATTGTAATCCTTTCCGGTAGTCAAGCAGCCATTAGAGCATTGAATCGCATCAGTTATCAACTCTAAAATGTTCTGGGAATGCCTAGATAAACTTATTAACCTAGGCAGGAGGAACAAAGTTACCCTTTGTGCCGGGGCATGTTGGCGGCATTCAAGGGAATAAGATGGCCGACGCCCTGGCCATGATAGGCGCTATGACCCCGCTTCTAGGGCCGGAACCGTTTTGTGGGATTAGCGACTAGTTTAGGAAGGTAGAGGAGACGAGGAGATCTCAACTCTGGTACTCCCTCCCCGGTTTGCGGAAGCCCAAGATCTGCTTGGGAAATTATAACCAAAGGAGATCGGAGGCCTGCATTGAATTGAGTAAGAACAACCTCCGCGTTCATACGGGTTTCCTCACGGGGCATTGCCGACTTAGAGGACACCTGGTGAAGCCTGGTTTGGAAAGTGACAGCTCATGCAGATTTTTTGGGGCGCTGGAGGAAACTACATGACATCTCCTAACAGACTGCGAGGCTGCCACGTAGAGAAAATTCAATTGAAGAACCTGGGTAGCTACCAGGTGGAGGAGGGGGATATACTCTCTCTAGAGCCTATCAGAGTATTGGAATTCCTCAGGGATCTCAACCTGATGGAGGTTTTGTAGAACGGATGTTCAGCTGGGACATCTGCTCGGGTGCTGTGGGCAAGCCCGCACAATAGATCGAAAGGTCGCAGTGCATTGGCCCCCCTTCAGAAAAAAGAAGCCTATCACTTTTAATCAAAAATTTTTTCCCGAAAATTTCATTTTTTGTTTTGTGGAAATCTGTGCCACTTATATTTTTAAATATTATTTGAGCTTGTGCTATATTTTGGTCACTCTTTTCTGGATTTCAGCGTAATCCCAATCTGTATCTACCTGCTAATGGTGCAAGTCCAGCATGTATCCCATACCAAGCATGTATCCAAGTTTAATGAAAATTAGTCCATTTTTGTATATATTATGTTACCTGCAGTAATTTGTTGTGGTGGTTGGTTCCGCAGAGCTGGAAAGCATCCAGAGACATTTTCCGTGGTAGCCTGCTTCATTTTGTGGTCATCGACCGGTTTCAGGCGTTCGCCCATAATCAGGATGCGTTTTTCAGACAGTGTGCCAACACAGACTCGTCTCGATTAACTTCTTTTACTAACTCGTAGTTTAGTGTGAACTAAGTTACTCTATACGAGTCTGTGTTGGCACACTGTCTGAAAAACGCATCCTGAAGATGGGCGAACGCCTGAAACCGGTCGATGACCACAAAATGAAGCAGGCTACCACGGAAAATGTCTCTGATGCTTACCTGCAGTAAACTGTCAAACTTAGCTGTCAAAATTTCCACATTTTCTGTAAACTTAGTACATTGACTAACCCATACAAAGGGTTGGAACTTTTATAGAAAAATATTTCTCCGGAAAAATTCATTTACGATTTTTTTTTTTTTTTAAGACGGATTTTAGTTTATTATAAAAATTCTATCAGAAAAGGGATTAGTTCAGTGGTAGCGCGCTGTACTAGTAACGCGGAGATCACCGGTTCGAATCTAGCCGTGCTACCCTTAGATTTTTCTCTTCCTAGGAGCCCTACAGCTCACCGTCCGGTAATGGAAAGTGTTGTCTGTAACGAGAGAACACTGACCAAATGACTACAGATGTTGAGACTCCTCAACATAAATAAATAAAAGAAATTAAAAAAAATTCTATCAGCTGAATAATATTAATTAGAATTAATTATGCTTGTTTTTGCAGTTAATTACGCGCGGAAGTGCATTTTTACAGAAATTAATTCACTTTTTCTACTTAATCCATAAAAAAGGTGATGGATTTCATTTAGTTTGTTACACTAACTTTCTGAGAAAGTTCATTTAAAGAAATTCTGGGGTGAGAGGGTGGTTTTTATTGTTTTCCTCAAAAATATGTCATATTCTTGAACTTTGGATTCTCCATTCGCCAATTGATATTAAAATTGAAAATCAGCAAAGATTTAGTAAAAATTTTAAGAAAATCTGTGTAAACTGCAATAAGAAGAAAGTCGTGTGAGTGTTTCATACCAGATTATTTTTTTTAATTTTTTTTTTGTCTACTTTTCATAATAATCGAAGATTCATAAACCAAAAATGTTAACCTTGACAACAAACCAGTAGTAGTAGGAAGAGAGATTGTGAAGAGGAGAATGAAAGAGGTCAAAAAAATGAAGAAAAAAATAGTGAGAATTACCGAGTCATTTTGTATGTGATCTCCCCCCCGGCATAGTCACATATCACTTAGTGATCATCACTTTGGCGGCCCCTTCTTTTTTTTCTTTTTTTTTTGTATCTCTCTTTGGTGTTTTCTATATGGTTAAAGTGAGACAGAGTAGTTTTTTTTTAAAGAGAAACCGGTGAATTGTAATTCTTTGTGTTTTTATTTTTGTCTTATTACAATTTTGGACCAAGAATGGTGTTAAAGAAAGAGCGGGAGGGGAGTAAGTTAGGGAGTGATTGCGTTTAGATAGTAGTTAGGTAATTATGGGATAATCAGTAGTGTGTAGGGTGATTATTATTATTTTGGGTGGAAGCTGTTTGAGGAAATCATTATGATGATAGAATATGACTGAAACTATAAATGGATATACCGGCAGTGTACTATCTACACCCAGTGTAATACCGTATTATATACCGTGTCATATACATACATATGTTGGCCATATGTACTACAATACCTACATTTTTAATATATTACAACACTTTATAATGAATAATAACCATAACAGATAACAAAATCTGGTATAAAACACATACACACCACTTTCTCTTGCTGCAGTGAATATAATTATTATAAAAATGACGATTATTTTTTTGTATCCAGAAAAGAGCCGCCAATAACAGCGAGCAAACCTACAAAACATGGGAAATTTATCGTCACAGATTCTACAGAAACGTTAAACTCAAAATTTTTGTTTAGAAAAATATTTCAAATAAAAGTGATACGTTTATCAGAGATCAGAGACATTTTCCGTGATAGCCTGTTTTTTTTTTTGGTGGTCATCAACTGTATGTTCTGTGCAAGTCTATGTTATTACACTGTTTAACAAAAACATCCTGATGATGGGCGAACGCCCGAAACCGGTCGATGACCACAAAAAGAACCAGGCTATCATGGAAAATGTCTCTGATGCTTTCCAACTCTGCGGAACCAACTACCACAACTGATATGTTTATATTTGTGCAAATAGTATTCCAGGTTTAAAGGAATTCATTATTAATATTATTTATTATTATTCAAGGAAGGGGAAGGCAAAACCCTACGCTATCCAAAGCCTCCCTGGGCCCATATAGCTACCCCTAAGGAATAACAAGTACTGGGCCTGGAACAAAAGTCCAGGCCCAGGTTTTACCCATCTAAGTTTCACCACAGACCAAACAAATCGGACCAAAACCTTAAAAAGACATAGCTTAAGATCCTCTACCGATATCCTATGCCGGCCGAAGGTCCTAATCCTAATCTCCTTACAGCCCAAACAATCCGTCATTAGATGCATGGGTGTTTCCTCCTCCGTCTCACAAACTCTACAAAAGGGGTCAGACATGAGTTCCATTGTATAGAGATGTCTCCTTAAGCCACAATGCCCAGTGAGGAAGCCAACCAGATGCCTGAGAGAGGTCCGTGAAAGACATCGGATCCCGCTAATCAAAGCTCCATAAGAGTGAGTGCTTCGAGTTCATCCACGTCTGGAAGCCTGACAAACATGTGCCGCAAGACACACCAACAGCAGGCTCGGGACCAATGAAAGGGATAGAGGCAAACCTATTCACCTCCTTATTCCCAAAGATTCCCATATGACCTGGAACCCAGACCGGAAGCACATCCTTCAATGAAGAAAGATCTTCCAATCTTTTAGAACATTCTAACACCAATCTGGAAGTGAAGACCCATGAGCTAAGCGCCTTCAACGCAGCCTGGCTATCCGAGCAGATACAAACACCTTTTAAATTAGTGTTACGCACCCT